>BJBW01008593.1:9099-52776 GCA_004320125.1 Scolopax mira | reverse complement strand
CCGGGGGCTGAGGCGGGTCCGGGGGCTGAGGCGGCGGGGCGGCCCGGCCGGGGTTGATGCTCTTCCTTCCGTGCTTGCCCAGCGTCCTGTCCCCTCGACGCCTCTCGCCTTTGTGTGGCTCCTCGATCCTCGCCGCTGGGTGCCCGTCCCTTCCCTCGTCCCTCTCCTCCTTCTTCCTTCGCCTTCTCCCCCGGAGCCGCCGCCTTGGCGTGGGGGCTCCCCCCGCGGTTCACCTCGGGGGGCGGGCAGCGCAGGGGAGGCCGTGGCATAATTGCCTTGGTAAAGCCGTCAAGGCTCTGGTCCCATCCCCAGAGGTAAGAAGATGATCTCCTTACCCGTCATATTTTTTATTTATTTATTTATTTATGTATCAAATTCTCCTCTCTCTCTTCTTCTCAACTTCGGTCTTTGAGCATGATGGGAAGGAGCGATCTTATCTGGGCAGAGCCCTGCAGTGGTGGTGCCTGGGAGGGTGTGGGCTGCCAGGCCGGGCCTGCCCGGGTTGTGCTGGCGTTTGGGGTTGAAAATCCCAAATTGCAGCTTCGAGGAGAGCTGAGTGGGACTGGGAAGGCTGTCACTGAGAGGCTGGTGTGCTTCTGGCTTTCAGCTTTCAGCTCTGAAGAGCTGCTGTGGAAAGCTGTTGCCTGTGCTGGCAGTGGGAGCCTGCACCTCCGAGTTGTGTTCTAGCTTAGTCGTGAGCTGGTCTGGTTACTTTCTGAAATGCGCTGTCTTTAAATGAATAACTTGACTATAAATGAATGTTAAACTGTAACTAATAGTGTCAGATTTGCAGCACGTGGAATTTCAGCTAGGTGTTTGACGTGGTACTAACAACACAGGCTTAAATACTGTACATATTGTGCAGTTCCTTTAGGTGTAATTAATGTGTAACCTTCATAAAAGACATTATATTATTGCATAAAATGTTTGCAAAGTAGCATCAAGAGGATGATAGTTTCTCTTTAGGGAACAGGCTCCTATTTTGAGGACTGTTTCTTCAAAATTGTATGTCTAATTTTCAATGATTGGTGCGCTATATTAGTTAAAAAGGAGCAAACAGAACAGTTTATCTGCATGTGGGGAAAAGGTTATCAGTTTGTTAGGCTGAGCATTATAAATTAGGCATGAGCAGAATGGTGTTGCTTATCTCAGTAAAGCTGAGAGGGAGAGTAATGTTTTTTAGATTCTTAAGAACTAGATCTCTCCATGCTTCACTTTTTTGCAAGAGCATGGGACTTCTAAAGAAGCTGCTAGAGATCCCTGCCTGTAATAAGCTGAATGGCATCAGCATTTTTCTCTTGGCCTCTGACAGATTGCTTACTTTTTGCTACAGGAAACCATAATGTCTGTAAAGATATATTTTCTGTTCTCTTGCCATTGCCCATTCCCATACGTGACACTGGAAGGCAGAGCCATATTTGATCATATGGCCTGGGCCTATGAGGTGCCAGGAATAGCTTCTCACTGTTGAATCCAGCAGGGTGTTGTGTTGGGTTGTTCTTTTTTACTTTGATTTGTCCACTTCCTTTTTATGCTTGGGTTGTGTTCATTATGATGCAGCACGAACACCATCTTTACTGAGATGAAGCTGTGTGTGGCAGCTCTGGCTGGTTGCTGTATGCCCTGTCATAATAAATTTACTGTACTGCATTTCTAAGGATATTTGGGTGGGTTTTTTTTTAAATACTTTTGATTTCAAAGTAGTTATGAAGTATAATGATCTCTTATGTCAGTTTATTTCACAGTTGAGTTACGGGTGCAACTTTAAAGCAAATTCAGTAGTCCTTGAAGATCTATACATCCAATATAGGGAGAGTTCTTTTAAATTTTACCACTTGTTCTCATGAGGCTCCACATTGGATACAATCATAGGACACGGGCTGCATTCTAGTAAGTCTTAACAGGGGGTTTGGAACAGTGGACTTGCCTTTTAGGTCCTTGCAGTTTTACCTCCTACTTCTGGTTATTATTTTTAGTTGTGAGAGTCACACAAGTAACGATACATAAAACTGTCAGGTATGTAAAGCAGAGAAGTATAGAAGTGCTCTTTTCCTGTTTGTCACGTGAGGAAGTGTTAGAAGTGGGCCGAAATCTCTCGTGGTAGAAAGAGATTCTTAACCTGGTTGATATTTGGAGGAGAGCTTTTTAATTCGGGGATGAATAAGCACTGATGCTGCAGAAAGTGATAATTCAGGAGATCAGCCAGGATTTGTGTATCCTAGCTGTCACTCAGTACTAGGCTGCTGGAGACAGCTTCGCATAAAAAATAAAACTTTATGCCACTCGTGTTCTTTTTGCGGTTATTAAACATTGTGATTTTATTTTGCTAGTGCAGAAAATTTAATGTTAAAAAATAGATCTCATCTTTACAATTTACTTAAGCTGTTTCTGTGTTCTATAACTGCAGTTGGCCTTATGTTCCAGTGTATTGCTATGCATTTCAAGGGTGGAAATAAACAAAGAGGTGCACAGGAGGTCGCTGACAGGTACATTTCAGTGTTTAAATGTTTAAGAGGAGCAGATGCTTTCATGTAAATTAGAGAATAGACAAAAAAGAACTGGTGTATGAAGAAAATAAGAAATGTTTTTCCCCCTCCTCTGCCTCTGTATGAATTCTTCCTCAGGAGCAGTAAGTGAGTGACAGAAGACAGACACACAGAGGGAATAAGGAAGGTGTGTGTATGAGGAAGAGACCTGAATGCACTAAAAAGCCTTGGGTTTTCCAGGTAGCTGTGGCTTGTTTCAGAAGACAAGAGAGCTATATCAGCAGAAATAGTACAGGTTGACCGTGTGTCCGAGAGTTAGCGTAGAAGGCAGGAAGTGCAAAAGTCAGTTTTTATTGACTGTAACAGATTAGGAAGAATTTGAGGACATTACTGAAATGTGAACAGATCTCTCCTTGTAATACAGTCTCTAGCGTGGTGTTGGACGTAGCCCAAACTGCCAGGCCTGCAAAATTCTTAATCTATTTTAGTAGCTTTAGAATTCCATCAGTATCTTTATTACTAAATGTTCCTGGTTATTTAAGCTGACAGTTATTATAGGAAATGTAATTCCTTCAAAGTGCAGCAGAGCAGCAGCATTGGGAAGTGGGTGTGTGTTCTAAGTGAGAAGTTACCTTCCATACCATGGTGTGTGCTTTCTTGTAACCAGCTATAAGTCCATGTTTGTCTAAACAATGGCTTGTGATACAAGAGCATGCATCTTTCTGGCAATATATTTTTTTTCCTTGATAATTATGAACAATAGAAACCTTCTTAGAAAAATACTTACTGGGATTTGGAGCCAAATAAACCCTCGTGTAGTTGTATAATTGCATGAAAATACAGGATAGTAACTTAATTCAGTGCCAAAGTATGTGAATTTAGGTAAGTGGCTTTAGCAGAAAACACTTTTACAAGGTGGAGCAAGTGCTGTAGATGCTTCCAGGGAACAGACAATACAAGAAATGCAACAGTCAGTACATGTATTCTTTTGTTAGTGAGCATGAACGCAACAAGCCATGGCAAGAGGCAGTCCTTTCAATGCTTTATAAAAGTGTTCTAAGAAACTTGAATATCAAAATTCTAGTGAATTTATCTGACATATAGGAATAATGTAACTGCGTTAAAAAATTGCCCGCTGAAGAGGTCAGAGAAAAAAGTGGGGTTCAAGTTCAGGTTTTGAACCTTTAATGCACAGAATGAATTGGAATGAGAGCTGTGGCTGAGGTGTTTAAAATTTTTTTTCTATATTTACACTGATCTCTGAAATTAGAACTTTGAAAATGTGTAAGTCTAAGGTCGTCTTGATTCATGCTGTAGACTTAACTTTGAGAAGCATTTTGCCATATTTGTATATGGCTCAATTTTATAAATAACACTTTCCTGTTAGTACTAGGTAAAGCAGCAGGGTTTTGTTACTGTTGAGGAAGGAAGCTTGGTTCATTGTCTCAGCACTAAGCAGCATTTTCTCCCTCCAGGGACTTGCAGAAGCATCTAGAATGTGTAGGTGTTTCTTTAATCTTGGAGAAGAAACTTATTAAGCTTTCTGGTGCAGAACTGTATGAGCCACTTACTTTTAACAGATGTTATCTGCACGAGTAGGGAGTTGCAGGTCTGGTAGACATTTGTGGCATTCAACAGTTTAAACAGTTTTCAGGTTTGAACATATGCCTTTGCCTTGAAAATCTGAATACTTTCAGGTATTTTATGTAGAAGAAAGGTGGTTCAATGGCGAGGTTGCTGCTCTGGGACTTGGGAAACAGGTTCAGCTCATTGTGTTGCCAAAAGCTTCCTGTGTGGCCTGGGACAAGCTGCTTCTCTGTCCCTCTGTTCTCCTAGTGAAACTGCAGAGCAGTGGCAGCTCCCCGTGTCACACAAGTGTTAGGAGGGTTATGTCAGTCAGGTTTTGATGTGTTCAGGTGCAGTAGGAACTTGTGGGATATAGCTCCATTGTGCTGGGAGGGAGGGAGAGCTCTCAGGCTGCCCAAGTTCAAAGCCAGGGGTAAGCTCCAGTCAGGTGGAGTTAAATCAGAAAAATCAGGGGGGGGAGAAAAAAAAAAGTTTTGACTGGAAATCTCTTGTATCAGTTAAAAAGAGAGAAAGCAAGTCCGTGAAACTTGAAGGAGCACTGCGCTGCTTTGTTTATTTAAGTATAAAAACAATGCTTAAAAAACTTGAATGAATCAGGCAAAATTTTTGTTATGGTTCTCCCACACAAGGAATAATAGCAAAGCTGTCTCTGTTCCTCTTACCAACTGTCCTCCTCTTTGGAAAACACTTTTAATTCTAGCTAACCATTAATATACAAATGTTTTAGCCATTAGTTTTGTTCATTTGTTCCGATGACACGATAGGCAGAATTTCTTAAATTCTCTGATTTATAGTCTTTTCATGTGAAAGAGGATGAGAAAAAGATCAGTTTCTCTACCCCTGACTCCCTCAAGGGGGAAAAGAGCTGCAGCCATCTCTAAACAGCATTGTCTTTAGTAACTTCTATAGAGATAAAAAGTATTTTGGATTTAAAATCCTTCTGGTGGGAAATATAAGATGGCGTTTTCATTGCTATAAATTGAAAATGTAGGCTAGACAGCAATTATCAAGTTTTGCAAATGTCTTTTGATTTCTGAGAGACAACACTCCTAGGAACAGTCTGTCTTCACTGACAGGTGATATATTCGTTAGTTTAATATGTAATTATTTTGATGTGTGTGCTTTGGTCCCCACCATATTTACATCCCATGTCCAAGAAAATATGTCCGAACTTGTTCAGACTAGTGACTTAATTAAGTGTTCTTCTGTTAAGCACTAAAACAGTTACATGTCAGGTTTGTTGTAAGAGTGAGCAGCCCTCTTAAAACTGCACTTCCAAAGATGTTGTTAAATAGATTGGTTAACTCTTTAGGGAGGCTCAGAATAACGAGGGGAATCTTAGGGTGCACTAATTAATAATTTATCTCCCAAGTTATTCCTGTAGCTGGTAGACTCGGTGCCTGGATGTGCCCAGGGCTGCAAAGTTAGGGACCAGCACTTAAAGGATGTTCTTGCTTCAGAAGTGTTCCTGCTTATTCAGGGCTTCAGGTTTTGGTTATATTTTTTTTTTCCCATTAACCTTTTGAATTTTTTCCTTAAATTCACTGTAGGTGCTGTTATTTATTTATACTGCCTTTCTAACTTACGCTGATGCCCTGCCCTGATATTTGGGTGGAGGAGCAGAGTTTCTTAGGGAGGTCCATCTGGGGGAAGGCTGTGGTACAGGATGTTGAAAACCAGTCTGTGGGTAAGTTCAGGATTTCCAGGCATGTTCTTGCACATGCACAGGACTTGTGATTCTTCTGAATATTTCCATCTGGCAGTCTATAGGTCAGGCAGCAATCCTGTGAAGTGCCAGGAGCCTGATGACTTCCTGGTGGTGTTGGGATTACTCTGTAGGTGGAGCTTTGTTAATTCTCCATTTGCATTGTAATTTACACTTTGAGAAACACCAGTGTCAGGGCAGAACAGCTGTGCAGTAAACTGGTGTTTGTGTCATTGCACAAATAAAGGTAAGGAAGAAGCTCAGTACCCAGACATGGGTACTGTACCTGATGTGAGGACAATTCCTTGGGCTCAGGGGTTGTTTCAGGAGAAGTTCTGCTGGAAATGAATCGTGGGAGAAGTTACAGTGAAGTATGTGCTTCAAGTGAAGTGTTACTGTGCTGGCACCGTGCTACAAACCTATCGTTACAGATAAGGTAAATTAAGCTACAGTTTTATTTTATGGGGTTTCTCATTGTGTCAGGTGAGACTTTTATTGAATATACCAGAGTGGGATTTCATTTTTTTAATTTAAGAAATAATAAAGAAGTAGGGGGGAGGAAGGTAATGATCTGAAAACCTTGCCATTTGATGGGAGATTAATTTTCTCCTCCCACCATGGTACACAGGAGCTGCCATGTGTTCTCTTAGATGACACAGACACAGCCTTATTCTTCCTGAAGAACTTCCACTAAACTTGTGCTTACTGAGAGCTCTGAGATGAGCCCTAATTGCTGTGAATCCTTGTCTAGTACTTATTTGATTGATAAGTAAGCTGTATTCTGGAGGAGACACATAGTCTTCACAGCAGCAGGAATTTTGGCTCGTGTAGTTACTTATGCAACGAACTGAACGTGGCCTGCACCACAAAGTCCCACAGTATTAAAATTTAACAGTAAGGTGAAATCTTAATGGCAACATTTTTTCCTTCCCAAAGTATTAATGCAGATAAAGCATTGCATTTTTTTTATTCTGCATTGAATTTGGTAAATAGGATCTATAAAATCAATTTGATAATCAGTTACTTTGTTTCATTAAATCGTTTTACTTTTTTTTTTTAAAAGGTCAAACCAAGTATTCATCTGATACTGTTCTTTTCATTATTTGATACTTTAAATGAACTGAAAAATCAGTTATTTACAGTCCTTGTTAGACTCCACAGTAAGGAATGGGAAATCATGGTTCTCAGATAGTCATCATTTAAGACACCTTTAGAGTGTCTTAATATGTACACTTGATGGAATTAGTCTGATACTCTTGCATTTAAATTTGGAACTTGCCTTTGGATCTATATGTAAAAGGTAATCTTTTACTACTGCAATCCTCTCTTAAGTTTCTGCCTGTTTGGCTTCTCCCCAATGTTTTCAGCACAGTGTTTTGATGCCACTGAGGCAGGTAATTTATTTTTTTAAAGTACTACTTTCAGGATTAATTTAACACACTCTTATGTAGATGTTGCTATTTCTTTAACAGTGTAAAAGTACTCTGTGACAACTGAAGAAGGCATTGTCAATTTGTTAATTTCCTAACCAGCTGGCCTTTTGCTTTTTTTTGCATGTTTCCCAGGAAGAAAGTCTCTGTTTGTTTGTGCTGGTGTACCCAGGATTCAGAGGGAAAATCAGCAACACTGGCTCAAAAATAGCTTTTTTTTTTTTAACCAGCCTTACCTTCTTTTTGTATTGAACTTCCTCAAATCAAATAGGTTTCATTGGGGTTAGTAGTTTGAGATAATCTTAGTTCTTCAAAGTCAGTGTGATGCTTTTGAGCCTTGTCCCTTGTCCCTTCATATTTGAAGACAAGTTTGGGTTGAATTTGAAACAGTTGGAAGTGTGTGGAGTCCAAGTTCTTGGAGTGATCGTCCTAGATCAAACAGTTACTAGTAATTGAAACTAAACAGTTTTTTAACTAATGTGTAGCTAAGAATAATTCTAATAAGTAACGTGCTTATTTCCTCCTTAGTTTTTAATTTGGTTTAGTTGTCATGAATGGAACAATTTCTATACTAATGCATGTAAGCATTTTCAAGAACAAGGACCTAATTTTTCCTATTTGGAGTTTTAAATACAGCACTTAGTTAAAATTTTCAAAAGGCCTATCATAACATTAAAAACAATTCTAAATAATAATCAACTCTGAACCTGCATTATTAAGCATTTTAACTGCTCTGTAACTGAAATTTGTAAGTGTTTAAAAATTAGTTTTGAGATATGTCAAAGTGAATTAGTATAAGTGTATTTTGTTTTCATCTGTACTCATCTCTGGGTATATCACATTTTGAGTAACTTTGTGTCACCTATACTTAATATGAGGAGGTGAAGACTGTACTTCTGACTGTTGTAAAAAATTTGCGTTATTGAACCATCTTTTAATTTTGTTATTTTACTTTATAGCTTTCTAGGCTAGTCATCACTTGTAATTAATAGATAAATTTCAAGAGTGTCTTTTATAATGGCCTCATTGCAGTGGATGTTTCCTTTTGTTTCCATTAGCTCAGTGTCTTTAGAGGGACAATTAAAATACTTGCTTTATCCAGGCAAAACCCATTAATTAGTGAGGGATTTTCTTTTGGCTATCTTAGGAGATCAATGATAGAGAGGAATTTTGCATCCTGTACAACGCATTTCCTCATTTCATCATATCCCAAAACCTTTGGCTGCTATTGCAGATGCCTTAAAATAGACTAAAGTAGTTAAAATAAGAGCATGAAACATCACTTAGAGATATTCCTGCATAAGTTTTTGAGGAAGTGCCTGTCTGTTCCATCGTGGAACTTGTAGGTCAGTGTTTAAAATAGGCCAGGAGATGCGTGGATTCAGGTAATTTCAGAACATTTTCCTTACTCCAGTCTTTCCCTAAAACATACTGAAATTTTTACTTAAATGAACGTTGAGAGCACCCAGCATTTGTAACATTTAAGTAGTGTGGACTAAAATGAATAGTCATTTGACTTGCTGAGGTACACTGGAAAAGAAGGGAAGAGCCGGCTTACCCTGATTTTTACGAGTTTTCCTGGAAAACAGCAGAACAGATTTGTGTTTTGAAGAGAGAGTGATGAGTGAGTGAGACCGAAATGCAAAATCAGATTGCTGGCTTTGTGAGGTGATTCATTAGAAATGATGATTTGTTTATATTCATTTATCCTGGCTGGATGTTGGATTAGGTAGTGGGGGAGGGATGTATTGTTTGATCAGGGATGGGAGAGATTGGTGCTACCAGTACTTATTCCAGTTTTTTTTAATTTTGAAGATTAATTGATGCTTAGTAATTCTCTTCCAGGTTAATACTGGCCTTTTGCAGCTACATTTTTTCCTTCTTCTTGACCACTAAGTCATGTCTTCTGTGTTTAACAGAAGCAACAGGGCTGTTGTGCCCTCCAGAACGAAAACAAATAGGTGAAGGATCTTTGGGAAATAGAAACACTCAGTATTAAAACAGCTGATCCTAAATTATGTTTGGTTGTCATCAGAATCATACCCAAGTCATCTCTTGAATTAGTGTTTTTCTGTCCTGTTCTGGCTACTTAAGAAATCATGGCTTGAAGGGGTTTGTGAAGGATGAGCAGAGACATTTTCTCTCAGTTTAAATTCTGTACGTGTTGTTCTGCCTCTACTGGAAGGTTTTCAAGGGGTTG
The DNA here is from genome assembly GCA_004320125.1 of Scolopax mira. Classification (NCBI taxonomy): domain Eukaryota; kingdom Metazoa; phylum Chordata; class Aves; order Charadriiformes; family Scolopacidae; genus Scolopax; species Scolopax mira. Next base: position 43,368 of record BJBW01008593.1, on the reverse strand, counting down.
GAAAAAAAAAAAGATGTTTGAACAACTGTCTTGGAGAATTTACGTGACTTGTTTTTGGAGGCTCTTCTTAGCTGGTTGTCTCAGGGTTGGGGGTCCCCCCCCACCTCCTCTTTGCTGTCCTGGATGTGTGCAAGAAGGAAAGCTCTCATTGCTGTCTTCTTCAGGGCATAAGCAGGAGAATCTGAACTCATCCCTTACCCTTGGGAGTCAGTAAATGGAGTAAATGGCCAGTAAAAGAGATGACCAACTGGAGAGTAAGCTGATTTACAGCAGGAAGCTGGTAGTAATTGCCTGGGCAAGAGGCAAGAGCACTCAATAATTAAGCTGTCCCTGGAACTGCAGGGAAAATGAGATGGCAGGAGATGCTGCTCCCTTCCCTTTGTGGTGATGGGGCTGGTGTAAAGAATAGAGCTTCAAAAGGGGGATGGGGAGGAGGGACAGGCATGACTTATGGCATCATTTTATATTTATCAAGTGTAGTTCTATGAATGCTGTTCATCATTTCATAGAGATGAGTAAGTAGGTAATGTATGTTTCTTAATCTCAGCTAACAGAAAAACCCCAAGTCATCCATGTCCTGTGGTAAGTTAAATCCAAAGCTCAAAATGTCGATACACTAATGGAGCAGGAAGTAACAGTGTTACTCTAAATAAATAAAAATAATAAATTTATACACAAAGCTTAGGGAAAACACATAAACACCTGTAAAATAAAGCTCAAAGGTATTAAGGAGCAGTGTTTATGTTGCTGTGTTTCTTAATCAAGCTTCCATAAGTCTTTTTATTCATACAAAGTTCCACTTTCTCTAGTAAGACAGCAGTCTGTGGTTTATTCCTGCTTGTGGAAATCGAGTATTAGCTGTCAAAGGAGAGACTGGGCCATAGAAATGTTGCTTAATAGTTTTGTGTAGACTTTGTACTTGAGGATACAGAGGCTGCAGCCAAACTGTAGAGGAGGTGAAGTCAAGAGCAGGTGCTGGTGTGAAACTAAAAATACAAATGAATGTAGGAGAGTTGAAGTGGCCTGTTATAAATATTGAAATCGAGATGCTTGTGTGTGTGGCTCTGCAGGTTCGAGTTGTGCAGTCATGCATTTACAGTTAGAGGCTGGGAGAAGGTGATCTGTGATTTTTATTTATAGCAGTGCCCAGAAGGCCGGGCAGCCTTCAGTTTGTGATGTAAATGTTGAGGAATGTTGGTATATCGTGTACCCCAGGGAAAAGAACAGTGAGGGGGGAAATCTGAGAGAAGCTGGGCCTATGAGGTATGTACCTACTTAAATTAGTACACTGACACTGGATAGAGGGATGTAAGCCTTCAAAAATAAGTTTTTTGGATTATAACACAACCCTTCGAGAAAGAAAAAAAAAAAAATTATTTTTTTTGTAAGGAGCTAAGAGTTTTCTGAGTTCTTACATATAAGTGTCAATATACACTATAAAATGGATTTTCAAAAATATTTTAGCTTCAGTTGGATTATGATGAGAATCAAAAGAAAATGGGCCACAATGATATTTCTTCTGAAGTAGCACTGTGTCATTAACCCATGCCTCCTCCCTCCCTCCCGTGCCCCCACCTCCTTAGAGAAGGGGGAGGGAAGGCAAAATCATTTGAAATTGTATGTAATCTGCTGTAGGTTTGATGCCTTTAGTTTTTCTTTCTAAGGACTCACAATCTTTTTTTATATTTGATTTTAAAAGCAGTAGAGATTACACTGTACCGTTCTGCAGATTCTGCTGCAAAACTAAGTGTGCATGTAATAGGAGCTGAAAAACTTAGACTTGGGAGATGTTTTGTTTATTATCATCTGATATAATAGTTTAATGAAAAAAAATTATCTATGAAAGACAGTATCTGTATTCTGAAGAGCTTTTTAAATTGAAGCTGTGGTGAATTGTTAGGCTGGTGGTCTTTCAGCCACATTTCCTACACTGAAGAATTAATCTTGGAGTTCTGCAATTCCTTTTATGAATCTTTAGAAGTAATGTGGTAATTCTGTCTTTGCTGGTTTGGTTTTTTTTGTCAGTCTAGAGTTACCAGGAAGGGTGTCGTAGCAGTGGTTTTGTCATGTGTGTTCAGTTGCTTTAGTAACTGGAAGAAAGGCACAAATTAATTCTTTTTTTTTTTCCTGTGTGTGCTATAAATTGTGGTTCATTAATGAATGCTGAATAGAATTGGTTTTAATTTACAGTGGAATCTTGCCAAGGTGTAATATGATGGAAGCAGCCTTTTAAAACTGGAAAAGAGTTGCATGGTTTCATGTTTGATTTCAATTTTTTAATAAAGTTAGAGGGTTTTTAAATTTCTTACTTTTTAAGAGCATCAGTCTGGTAGATGTCCATAATCCCATGAGGAATTTCAAACTAATGTGAAGAAAACAGCAATTAGACAACTTATGTTTTTAAATTAATTGTAATTTATCTTATATTTTCATCAGAGGATAGAGGAACTGCACACAGTATTACTTTGTAGGCTAGAAATCAGCAAGTAGTACTTTGAAATAGAAAACCTGTATCAATTCTAGGAGTTTTTTTCAGTGAAAATAGGTTTATTGACAAATAAGAAAAAGCCTGTGAATGTTGTCTTTTACCCTGGAGAAAGTAAAGTACTGGAGTAGTTCAACTTTAGCTAATTGTATGCTCCTGATGGAGTGTTATGTCTGTTCCCTTTTCATTTTTCATAAAGATTTTTTGAAAGATAGATGCTTTAACATTTGGTTGGCTTTATTCAAGGTTTCTTAATCAATTTGTATCTTGCTTCAAAAACAAGTTTTCCTTGTCTAGTTTTCTTCACATCTGCACAGAATGCAGCTTAAGCCTGTTCAAACAGGAAACCAGCCACCAATATTTGCTTTTTTTAGGCACAAGGCTTTTCTGGGCTTCATAAACTGTTGATATTAAGCTGAAATTGCATCCCGGAAGTGCTGTATATTTTGTGAAGGGAACACCTGGCCCAATTGAGGACAATAGTGGTAAATGACAAATATTTTAATTCATTTAAATGAAAACAATGCGTGATGCCCAGTTCTGCCTGCTTTGAGGTATAGTTTAGGGTTTAGAGGATGGCTGTCCTTGAGCTTGCCCCCAGCCAGAGATGTGTTTGTAGAGTGTGAAGGGATCCCAAGAGCCAGCGTGTGAATTCCTGATGAATGTCTATGATGATGACATTGTCTTAGTGCTCAAGTGTTTGGTTTTGCTCTTACTTGTAACTATAACTCGGTTACAGGACTTGTTTCAGACCTGTGATATTTAAATTGAGGAATACACCACTAATATTTAGGTTAATCTTAAGACCTTTTGACTTGAGGATCTGAAATGCCCCTTCTAACCGAGGCAATTCTATGATTCTATCTAAAAATTTTGTTACTTCTTTGAAGAACAAACCTATGCCTTTGAAGACTTAAACCATCATTGTATACCTTAAATATGGAGACCCTTTTGGAGGTGGAAAGAAAACCAGATCAGTCAAGTGCTTAATGGAAGGCTTATACACATTTAACATCCTTGTAGCTGTGTAGAAAACTTAATGCGTCTCAAACAAAGTTGTATTAACCTTGTTATGCACAAAAAATGTATTTAACTTTGGAATTAATAGCTTATATTAAAAAAACCCCAAACAACTAATATTTTTAAGAATCTGTCCCTGCTACAGAGCCTGGCAGTCTCTTTTTTTTTTTTTTCCTGAATACTATTTTGCAAATACTATTTGCAAACTTTTTACCAGTACTGCTGAATTGAAATGGTTAGACTGGTACCTGATGCCAAATTCCATGAATCAAACTTGAGTTCACACCAGAGGGTTAGTTTGGTGTTGGACACAAAAAAGGTTATTATTTTACAGATTGAATTAAATGACTTTAAATGGTTTACTAGAAATTCTTGTAATATGGTATCAGAATCATGATAATAGATTTTTTTAAAAACAGCTCCTCAAAGTGGTTGAAACAAAATGTGAATTGTATTCCAATTAGTCATATAAAAGGAGAACTGTAAATACAAGCATACATATTTGTATCTGATCCCCCAAAATATATGCTTATCTGTATATCTGATTCCCCCAAAATAAACACATTGAAATGTTCTTAACTGTATATCATATTTTCCAGTGGTGTGTCAGTAGCTGGCTACAGATAATTGTCAAGTGTCTGCCTCATTGCAAGTGAAATATAGATATATTTAAATCAAATAACTTCAAGAATTAAATAGTAAACATAAATAATTTCAAGAGATATTAAAAAGAAATGTCCATATTATACAGTGAAAGCGGGAAGATGTTATGAAAAGTTAAACTTTCTATGTCTCATGAGAATATTAAAATTTTGGGAACCATTCCTGAGTTCAGTAACAAAATGTAAAGAGGACTGAACTGTTTCTTTCCTGGTCTGGGAAAGATTGGCATTGACCTGATTTTTATCGTATGCAAATGTTGGTTTATTGCCTTTTTCAGATGAGTATGCAAATTTGTCTTACAAGGCTGGCTCTTAAGGTAGAATGTCTGTCCCATTAAATAAAAAACCAAAAAATAAATAATAATGACGTGATAGCCTGTGGTAAAACAGAGCCATAAAAAGTGAAGCAGACGAAAGGGGAGTTAGGTGGTCAGCACTACAGATTTTTTTTGTTTTAAAGCAAAACAAAAACGGACCAAAAAATATAATTCCAAAAGTCAAAATGAAAAAATAAAAAGCCCACCACCCTCAAACTGCATACCACAGGATTTCAGTTTTGGACCTAGGGAGTGTGTTCACATCTCTCTTGCTGCGCAGCTTCATTTTGCTGATGGATGTATAAGGATGAAAAGATGTCTGCTCTTACACCTTGTTAGACATCAAGCTCTTTTTGTAGGAGAAAAGAAAAATGTGAGCAATGTTTCTAAAAGCCTTTTATTGAATTTGCTTAAGCAAAATATGAAAAATCAGATGGGACTGTACAGCTGCTTACAGAGATCCTTTCTTGACCATGAAAGGCAATGTCAAAGAAGGAAGTGTGAACCCAGCATTAGCTCAACTTGGTGCAAGTTGTGAAGGAGAATCTTTAATTCTTCTTTTGTGATGTTGTCAAAGCTAATCTCGATGCTCATCTGCTGTTTACCACTTCTATCTTTGCACTTGGGATATTAGAAATCTTAAGCATGTTCTTCAAAGTAATAAGAAAGACCTATCTAAAAATTCAGTGGCAGTGAGGGGGGGAAACAGCTACACTTCACTTATTCTTCTGTGGAAACTTCTTCAAGCTCCCAGTTGAAACTGCTCAAAATACTGTGGGTAGGCACAGAACAGTCCTAAAATTAGTAACAAGGAACTCTGCTTAACTTCGGTGCTTTTTGTTCTGCAGTGTGATGTTCAGGGTCAGAAATGCCTTATGTGGATCGTCAGAATCGCATTTGTGGTTTCCTAGATATTGAAGAAAATGAGAATAGTGGGAAATTTTTGCGGCGGTACTTCATTCTGGACACACGAGAAGACAGTCTGGTGTGGTACATGGATAACCCACAGGTGAGATTTTCTTGACAATAGTTATCTGGCTTCTGTTGGTTTCCACTTTTTTTCAGATTTTTAAGAAATTTACCTTAGAGAAATGGGGTTTAATATTACTGAACCTGGAAGCGAGGGGAAAAAAGTTAATTACATAAGTGAAATAATTGTAAATCGTTGTGTCTTCTTTGCTAATATGTGCAGTATTTTAAAGAAAAAAATATAGTTGATGATTCTACTTAAAATGTTACCAATTGCACTTAATAATAACACATTAAAAAACCAACTTGGAGATCAGTGAATTGAACATATGGAATCGAAGTATTGATTTAGGGATCAGATGGGAATCTGAATTTGATCCCACACATAAATTGGTCATTAGTTTTGATTCATGCTGTGCTATATTTATTTTCCATTGAGTGTCTTGAGTGTGTGTTACAGATTCAGATGAGCTGAATCACATACGAGTTTCATTACACAGGTCTTTTAATCCACCTCTATGGAATGTTCCTTGCATTGCACGGGCCCGGTAGCTGTTTCATATTACTTTACCTCAGCAGAATCAGTCATTGAAAAGCAATTTCTAATGATGCTTGCAATTTCAGTACAATATGAACCAGGAAAGCTTGTATCCATCATGATGGGGATGGTGTCCTTTAGGTACAAGCTACTTCTGCAATGTATGTGCATCAATGTGTTTTGAGACATAGAGGAGAACAGATAATTGTTGGGGGTCTGGGTACAGAGACAACGAATGTGTAGGATCTAGGTCAGCTGGCAACCCTCTGCCAGAAGAACATCTCCAGCTAAATGCAGTAGAAGTCTACTGTTCAAAGGAACAGATGGACAAAAAATTTAAATGATGTGCAGCTCGATGAATGTGTTTGTGACTGAAGCATCGAGCAATTCTTACTGAGGGGGGAAAAAAAGAATTTCTGGAAATGAGAAACCTCAACATTTGATGTCAATGAGTGATATGAAGCAATTCTTTTTCTCAGTTTCTCCTGTGATATAACCAGGACATGTGGGCAAAAACTTGAATGCTGCACAAATTCAAATTCTTCAGAAATCTTAAGACTAATGATATTTGCAGTTGTTAGTTTAGGCTTTATCTTTTTTTTTTTTTGATGTTACTTTTTTATGGGCAAATGAAAGAGTGACTTGCAAGAGGCAAGTTGAAGCTTCTTGATTTTTCTTCCACCGCTCTAGTTTTGAAGAATGACAGTTTTTGTAGATCCACTGTGTGGAGACCATTCTTAATCCATGAAGTGATGGAACTCTTCACGTAGGATGAGTCTGTGGAGTGTGTAGAACCTCCCTGGGCCCTTTGTTGCTGATAGAATTGCCCTCATTCTGTCTGTGAGAATCTGTTCAGCTCTTCAAAAGAATAATGTTTTTAAGTCCACCATTAACCACACATTATTATCTTAATGTAAAGATTATAAAATGGGTGTATGGCGGGATCAAAATCATTCTGATAAAGTAAAACTTAAATTTATTTGAGCAGAATAGGAAGACTTTGGAAATCAAGTTTCAGTGTTATCAGTCTATAATAAACCTGTTCTACTTACCTTTGAAATATGAATGGTGTATAAACCAATTGTCTGTCTTTCTGGCTCCAAGTAGCATTAGGCTCCTCTTTGCCATGTAGAAGTTTATAAGGTACTAAGCAATAATTTGAGCAGCAGAAAGGATCAGTGAGCAGATGCAATACCATTCCTGTGGTCTCCAGTGCTGATATTGAAATATAAAGAGCCATTTCGAAACTAAAAATTGTAATGGAAAAAAAGTATATGGAAAGCAATGCTCTATTTAAAGGAATAAAATTAGGAAGACTTTCATCAGAAAGAGTTAATAAAAAAAGCTAACTATGGCTCGTGATAACAGTTCTTTAACTGTTGTGTTTCTAGGCTACTGGCTGCTTGTGAATAGCAATGTAAGTGTGCTAAGCAAGGGTGCAAAAGCAACAGACAGCTCCTTTTGGGACTGTAAAAAAGACTAAGTGCAACTTCAGGAAGTATCGTGGTCTTTCCCTGCAATAACTTAATATTAAATGATAAGACTAGGACTTTTTCAATCCATTCTGGAAAATCCATGACACAGCCTTTGAAGTATCTGACATAGTAGATGAATGTCACTTCTTGTCCCTTCCGCCTGCCCTAGTCAAAATATATAAGAAGCCAACATCTGTTAAGGAAAAAGTATTCTTTCCGGATTTCCTGGATACAGACCTGCAAGAATCCTTTTTCCTCTAGTAAAATACATAAACCTCTGAAACAATTACTGTTTGTATTGTTTCTAGCAGTCTCTCTGTTTTTAGTTGATTAACAGATGTGTGTATAATAAACAAGCAGTTTAGATCCTGTTTCAAGTATACATTGTGTATTGTCTATAAAAACACATAGCTTTTTCTTTTTGTTTGTGGAATTGAGTTATTTGCTTTTTATGTATAAACACTGACTGTGATATGAGAATAAACCAGTTTCACTTTGTAACGTATGGTTTGTTTTAGAATCTTCCCTCTGGATCTCCACCTGTTGGAGTCATTAAACTTACCTATATTTCAAAGGTAAGATAATAAGTGAGACATTTGTTGCTAAATTTTGGTCATAACTACCAAGGCCTCAACTTCAGACGATTTTAAAAGCCTGTTATGTAGTGCATGGGAACCTTTTTGCTTGTCTGCTACTCCTGAATTTTAGAGAAGTGTTACAAACACTTCAATAGTGTCAGGTTAAAATAAGAACAGACTAATTACCGTGTTGTCTAGGCCTGTTTTGTGACTTCGAGTGGCACCTCTTTGTGCTGTGTAGAATTCATATTTCTGAACTATTTCAGTCTTTGAGTATTTGAATTCCTGTTAGTCTTGGAGAAAAGACAGGCCATTTGTGAAGTGGGTGGGATAGTCTGCAAGTAATAATGACCTTTAATAAATAGAACAGAAAAACATCGAGAAAATACTTGTTTCATTATACTCTATATACACTTGCTTCCAAATACGTCTGAAAGAAAACTGTGAACTAAGAAAGTCTTCATGGTTAAATTTGTAGCAGATACTTCAAAGTTAGCCTTTTGAAAGAGGGGAAAAAAAAATTGTGATACCTGATGTATATTTTGTGTGCACAGTGATATTTATAATCTTAATCCCTCTCCCAGGTTAGTGATGCAACCAAGCTAAGGCCAAAGGCAGAATTCTGTTTTGGTAAGTTCTTGTATGTGGCACGTGCATTGAGCATGTTCTTCAGAAATTCAAAATAAAGATAATGCTCTGCAGCTCTGTTACTAGATACAGTTGGGAGTGTATTTTTCAAAAATAGCTTATATTCACTATTTCCTCTTTAGTACGAGGGAAGTGTTGGATTCTTCATAAGGTGTTTTTGTGACTTTTCACATTGCAGCTTAACAAGGAGTAGGTGAGGGCTGCTTTTCAGAAATTTGAAATTTTTGAGGCATTAATAAGCTAATCAAAAATGATGGGTGTTTTCAGAAACATGGCATGCCTGTCAGCTGTGAAGACAAGCAATTTAACTATTTTAATCTGTAGTATTAATGAAAGAGTTGATTTAATTGATGTAAAAATCCTATCAGCCAATGCTCTTAGGTTAAATTTCAGCCTCTGTTGCTGCACCAAAGAAAAATAACTTGCTTGGGGTACCTTCTAGATGTATTGATACTTAAACTTCTTTAAACTTGAGTAAAACTTTAGCTAATCATAAAAGCCCCTATGTTATATTTTCGGGGTTTTTTTTTCCTCATAAGTAATTTGTCCAGAATTTACCATAATTCCAGACTTTTTGGACTAGCAATTGGCATTCACAAAAGTACATGTAGGGACTGGAATCAGCCTCTGCTCTGTTTATGAATAACCATTCTTTATGGCTGCATTCACGTAAGAATTTTAGCTCAGATGAAGGTACTGAAAATGCCTGAAAGGTTTATGACCACTAGTTAGGGTGTCTTTTGCCACATGTGGTGTTGTACAAGCCCTAAGAGGGCAGCTCTGCCAGTCTCTGTTGGAGCACTCTGTAAATCATCACCCTGTGGGCAAAGCTTCAGGGGCTGGAGAGGAGTACCTGGTGTGTCTGTTCAGTGCCATCTACAGATTGCTCTGCACATGCACATGTAGAGGTGTTTGTCTTCATCACTGGTAGAGGACTTCTTGTCAGTGGGCCAGCTCTAAAAAGAATTCATGGCTCAAGATGCTGGCTGAAAGCTTTTAATATTTCTGATTTATTGAAGTGGTTTTGAGGAAAAAAAATTACGGTCTTTTAATTAAATACTGGGAGATGTTGTTTCAATCAACCAATTTTACAGTGCTGTATTTTGAATTTGTATTTGCATCTAGTAACGTTTGCTTCAAACCATCCGCTTTGGGGAGAAGGATGATAGAAGAGTAAAAAGTATCTGTTTCTGGCATGTGTTTGCTGTTAGCAGTGACCTGAAGAACTGTTATGTTCTAGGTAGAGCAGGGAAATCTCTTCAGAGCTGCAGTGCTTCACAGTTCTGGGAAGGTTTTAGTCACTGATCACCTTAAAACTAATTTCAAGATAAGTTCTTAGAGTTTGTGAGAAGTCTAGCCATGTTGTGGTGTTTGTTTTTTTTTTTAACTCTTAGACAGAAATATTTTTGTCCTTTTTGGATAACAATATGCAGTGTGTTGCCAGGTAGATACGTAAACTTACTAAACATAGGCTTGCTTTGCCAAGTCGCTGAAGTAAAATAAAGTTTAAAGTTGTTTGATCCTGAGCATCATGTATTTAGTGTTCAATACTGATTTTTCCACAGATTAAAAACAAAAGTCAGTGACCATAGTTATGTTAATGAGTTTGTTGCAAAGAATAAAAAATAGTGGTCAGAGGATTAAAAGGAAAAAATATAGAAGTTCCCAAGTATAAAATTTTGAAGCTTAGGGAAATTTTGAGAAGTAGAAAATTCTGATAACATTCAAGGCCTTTTTTTTTTCTATGTAATAAAATAATTTAACAAATTCTGTATGGTGCTGTTTAAGTGGAGAGCTTTAAAAAAAAAAAGAAAAAGAGGTGTGTTTTTAAATAAAACAAGTCTGTCAAGTGGATGTGTGTATCTTAGGATGACTTTCTAAGAAGAAATGTAACAGAGACCTTGAATACTTCAACTGGATTTTCCACCTGACAGTAAAGCTTTTTATGATGGTGTTGCATCTGCTCTTAAATGTCAGTGTTACTAACTTTTGTATTGGTTTTTAACAGTTATGAATGCAGGGATGAGAAAATACTTTCTTCAAGCCAATGATCAGCAGGACCTAGTTGAATGGGTAAATGTTCTGAACAAAGCTACCAAAATCACAGTAAGTGGTTTAGTTGATATTTAGCGATGCTTTCAAATGTTGACTGTCCCAAGGTGCTTAAATGGAACCTGTGCCTCCATGTTTTATGCTAGAGTAGTCTTTTTATCTCTATGAACAAGTCTTGGCTTGGCTTTCCAAGACTTTGAGAAACTCTACAAAACTTGCTCTACTCTTGAGTTTATTTTACTTTTTGCTTTGGATATTGAATGAAAAAGTGGTTAGCTTTTTCGTTACACCATATGATGACTTCTAGTAATTTAAAATTAACCGTATATATCTAGTACAAATTGAAATATCCAGAAGACATTGCAAGCAATGAAAAGACACTTATTCTGTTGTCTATTTCCTGTTGTCAAAAGTTGGTGTTTCTTAAAGTCTCACTAAAATAACGAGCAAACACATCATGCCATATTCCAAAGGCTGTCTCCTGATTTTCAGGTGACATGCATCCAAAGAAATGGTAATGCATTCTTCTCATAAGTGATAAATTACTTTTCTGGTTTGTATCAGGACAGTTTATCACATGGTAGAAAACTCCACGTATTTACCTCAGTCTTTTCAGGAGGCAGAAGTTATGGTTTTGTTTTCTCACTGGTTTCAGGGAAGTGATGACATGAACTGTTTTGAGATCATACCCTTACAGAGAAAGTGTTCTGAGCGTGGGTGCACAGATTTGTATTTGTTGTCAGTAATTTGCTGATTTTTAGGTAATCTAAGGATATTTCCATGAAATGTTTGCATTGTTTTAATGTAGGTCTTTATTTGGAGTTATAAAAATGTGTTTACTAATAAAAAACCCAGAAACACAAAGCCTTCTCGCTTGGATTTTTCATAAGGAGAACATGCCACAACCAGGCTTGAATTGTTTCCAGTTCGTTAATATTTTTTTGTCTTTTAAGGAACAAGCCTTTGCACTGTTAATCTGCTCAGAGATTTAGTATAGCCAGTGATTTAATCAAATAATTAAGATTGATCAATTATTAGTTTTCACGTGAGCATTACTTGCTGTAGATTGTAATCCTCAAGGTTTGCTGCATTTTAGTACTCAGAGTGCTGATAATTTCAAAATAGCTATGAACCTTTACAGTTCAACACGTTGTATATCTATTTATGAGTATTTATTTGAAAACACATTGATAGAGGCAGGTGGGTTTAGGTTTTGGTCAGAGTTTGTGATGGCTGAAGCACCTACCCATAAAGCTGTAGCTGCAAGCCCCATCTCTTGAAAGACTGAGGCCCTTCAAGAAAGACACTGAGGTGGTAGAACGTGTCCAGAGAAGGGCAATGGAGCTGGTGAGGGGTCTGGAGAGCAAGTCTTAAGAAGAGTGGCTGAGGGAACTGGGAGGTGTTCAGCCTGGAGAAAAGACACTGAGGAGGGACCTCATTCTCTACAACTCCCTGAAAGAAAGGTGTCGCAAGGTGGGGTCAGTCTCTTCTCACAAGGAACAGGCGATGGGACAAGAGGAAATGGCCTCAAATTGCGCCAGGGAGGTTTAGGATGAATATTCGGAAAAATTTCTTCACTGAAATGGTTGTCAAGCATTGGAACAGGCTGCCCAGGGAAGAGGTGGAGTCACCATCCTTGGAGGTATGTAAGAGCCAGGCAGACATGGTGCTGAGGGCCATGGTTTAGTGGTGGTTTTTGTCAGTGTTAGGTCAATGGTTGGTCCCTTTCAGCCTAGACCACTATATGATTCTGTGTGCAGCAGGAGAATGTCTTGTCCTTCAGGCTCAAACTTGGCTGTGAACAGTCCCCTTTTACCTCTGCTGGCAAAGCTGGGCGTTGTGCAGAGCTGAGGGGACCAGGGAGGTGAGAGAATGAGCTTGAGGCCGCAGCTGAGCAAGTTGCCAAGTGCTACCTTCACTTGGCCAGGTCAAGGCTGTCCCAGGTTGACTTTTGTGCTCTCAGGACTGTTTGTACTTCTTTGTAGACTGTTGTTGGGGTTTTTTTTGTGAAATAAGCAGTCCTGGGCATAGGAACTAGAATCACAGCAGAGTATAAAGTGTCTGTTTTCGTCTAGATCAGTTCAATTTCAAGTTTTGAATGTGCCACAGTCCTGCCTGGTAATTCAGTGTGTAAAGACAGTCTGTTTGTCCCTCCTTTCTGAAGGAATTTGGATGTCCTATGTAAATATCCAGTAGGTTGCTGGCTTGGATATTTTGGTGTGAGACTCTTGATCTCTTTGTTGAAGTCACTTCAAATTTATTATATTAATATTAGGGGTGAAAGGATAAATGAAAATGTCTTAGGTAGCCAATTATACGTTTCTTAGGTTACAGATGTTTGCTTCTTGCACAAACTCAGAAATGTGAGTAAACATTTCAGATCAAAACACTTAGTGGGAAATTAAATTCCTGTGGTGTTTTGATTGCTTTAATTCCACATTTGAGAGGATTAGATAATTTTAGAATCATAAAATGGTTGGGTTGGAAACGATCTTAAAGATCATCCCATTCCAATCCCCTACCAGGAGCAGGGACAACCTCCCACTAGACCAGGTTGCTCAAAGCCTCATCCAACCTAGTTAATGATAATTAGAAAGAGGTAGTTGGAGTTATTTTGGACATAATTTAGTTATTATGTGTAGGAGGCAGTACAGAAAGTCTACATCATGCATATTGGGATGTGAGTGCAGATGTCATACTGCTCAGGCATCCTAGTTGACAAAAGCCACAATACAGTAGCCCTGTCCTTGTGTCCTTTAGACTGGGGCATCTCCAGTCTAAAGCATTTGTTGGTAAAACTGAAAGCTAGTGAAAAATAAAGAACCAGTCTGCAAGTTAGCAGTTCTTCTTCAAGATCACTTGCAGCAGAGCTGGGAATTGATTGTTATATTTCAAGACAACTGGTGAAATGTCTTTATTGGCCCAGTTTTCTTCTGAGAACCGAAGCGTAGCCATTGCAGCAAATGTTCATGTAAGCTATTTCTAGCCTTTTACAATTGGAGACCACTTGTTAAATCCTGCTGAAGACAAATGAAAATTGTTTGATAGGGCTTTCTTTAGGTACTCATAAAACTTTTCATGTTAATTATTGTATTCTACCTTTAGGTACCAAAGCAGTCTGATCCTCTGTGTCAAATGGATAATGCAAATCGTCAAGCTGAAAGCCCAGGTGGGAAGAAGCAAGTGTCTTACAGGACAGAAATTGTCGGCGGTGTGCCTATCATCACACCTACCCAGGTAATACCCTTAAAAAAGCGTGGAATTGTCTCATAGAGGAAGTTTTGTTGTTTTACTGGTGAGAATAACTTTATAGAGAATTATACAAGACTATAAGGAATTATTTGAAGTATTGATTCCTAATCACGGTTATCAGTTAGTATGCTGAAAACATATTTCTGTGTTTTAAATTAATTGTTGGTATTACAACAATTACAACAGAACTTTGGCATTGCTAAAAGTCAGGAAAAGTGGGTAGAAAAAAGAGGTGATTAAGTCAGCTGATTAAATGTACGCTATATATTTAGAGGTAGTGGGGTTGACAGCAGATTAAACTACAGCAGAAGGATCTTGTGAAGTGGTGTGTGTGAGCAATAAGCAAGTGAAATTCAGTGGAAATAATGTAAGGGATTCTGGGAAAAGAAGTCTGATTTTTTTAATAGAAGATACTGGATTGTGAAATAGCCATTTCCACTTGAGTGAGAGATAAGAGTTACAGTCCCACTACGAAAACATCATCTCAGCATTCAGTAACAGTGGAGGAAAAACCCACAAATATTGGGCATTACTGGAAAAAGAATAAGGAGCAAACCAGAAAATATCTTTGTTGCTGTATAAGTCCTGTCTCTGACCACTTTTTTTCCTCATATTAAAAACTAGAAATGGAAAGGTTCAGAGAAAAGAAGGATGGTTGGTCCACCAAGGATAAGGATAATTGGTGGAATGATCTCCATGTGAGGAACAACTGAGTAGCTGTTCCATGTGCAAAAGAAAGAACTAAAGGACAATGTGAGAGCTCTACAGAATCAGAGTTGGCAGAAATGGATGGTGTAAACTTTCTTTTTCACTCTGAAAGCTACAGGCTTTTAAACAAAGCTGATGGTGTGGTGTAACCAGCTGAAACAAAGGGAGGGAGCTCTTCTTTCAGCGAGTAATAAAATATAAGCTACTCCTTGCCAAAAGATAGCATGCATGCAAGAAACTTTTCTGAATTTGAGAGACTGGACAAGCTCATGGAAGAAGAATCTATGCAGTGTTGAAGATGTAGACCATAGGCTTGTACTGTTTGTGGAAGTTCCTTGAGATGAAAATAGTTACAGATTGGTTTAATAGCATGTAAAATATATGTATACCCATTTAAAAAATACTGCATTTAAAAAGTTGATGAGTTCTGTGTCTTATGAAAGAGCTTTTTCTTTGCTGTAGCCACCTCTAGTATCTTGCCAACAGAGTCATGTTATGAGTTTGCACTAAATACATGCATATATCTTGTTTAGAAGTCAGTAACATTCTTCATTGAGTGTCTGTCAATATTGTTTGAGAATATTCAGCACTTTCACAGTGTAGTTTCTAAATGGAGCTTGGAAATGCTTCAGCCAGAACCCTTGGAGAGTCTCATTCGTTGTCTCTAGAAATCAGTTGAAATATTTATTCCTTTCAAAGAAATTAGAAATGACATTTGTGAGCATGGGATGATGCAATTATTTCCTATTATAACAAATACAGTTATTCTTTCACGTTTGGAAGAAAATGAATGTTCTGAACTTTCCTGCTTTTTTTTCTAGAAAGAAGAAATCAGTGAGTGCAGTGAAGGGGGTGATAGGAATTATTTGAAACGGTCACAAAGTCACCTTCCATATTTTAGTGCTAAGCATCCCCCCGATAACGCTATTATCAAAGCTGGCTACTGTGTAAAACAAGGAGCAGTGGTAAGTATTTGAGATCAGGGTGTTTAATCAAGAACAATGGTCCTAAGGTGATAATTCTACTTGTCAAGTAGATGATTAAAAAAAAAGACATAATTACCAATAATTTATGGCCATTCTTAATATTGTCAGTGGTACTAAGGATAAAACTTACCCTCCAATCGCATGAAATTTATGTCTGTGTTACTTCTTTTCACAACCTTCTTCAGTGTTATGTTGTTGGAGATGTTTTGGAGAGGAAAAGTTGTGGACACAGGGACTTCAGGCAGAAGTTCAATGCCTGCATGCTTTTTAAATCACTAAAATCTGACTTTTCAGTTCAGAGGAAGAATTGTACAGCTTGTCAGATTGATTAACACAAGTGGAACTAATCACACCATGCCTTGCTAAAAGAAGGAACAGATAGTTGAGACTAAGCAAGATATATGCATACTTCATGAGTCCTCAGACTTATTTTATCTTGGATTATGAAGATGCTTTTTGTAACATGCTATTTTTTAGCTAAAATAAACTAGAAAGCTTTAATGTAGCATCTTTTAACATTTCTTATAGGGTATTGTGCTACTGAGTTGCTGCCGTTTCAGTTGAGATTGAAAAAAAACTTGTATAATAGAAAGTAGTTGCTTCCAGAATTTTTAATTTTTGCAGTTTAAAAAAAATTTAATTGGGCAGAGTCCAGCTGAATTAATTTGGGGGCACTATATATATATTTATATACAGCCCACATAAATATATGTAACTTATAAATATTATACATTAATATTTTAAAATAGGAATTATACAAACTATCATAGAAATATAGACTGGAATTATAAATATGTATATTAATACTACTGATATATAATATGTAAGTATATTTTTGGTTTATGTATAAAATATATAAATATTTTCCTTTAACAGATGAAGAACTGGAAGAGAAGATACTTTCAGTTAGATGAAAACACAATAGGATATTTCAAGTCTGAACTGGTAAGTTTACAAATGTATTTATTCTCCAGAGATAGTTGCAAGAAAATCTGAAGAACTGTATTTGAAAAGGCTGCTGTGCTGATTCTGCAACTCTTAGCTATGTCCTGTAATAACTCTTCTTGATTGGGAATAACAAGAATTAATAGGGCAGCTGTGAAATCAGACTTCAGTCTTCTCTTTGGGACACTAATGGGTATCTTTTACCATCACCTTGGTTTTTGTATGACTGTCTGATGTCACTTTGTATTCACTTACAATTAATTGTATTCTTGAAACAGCTGATCATGTGGAGAGGCAAAACCTAATCTTGCAATTCTTCATTTAAAGTTAAGATTATAGGGTGTCTTATCTTATAAATGATGGGATCTTTTCCCACATGCTTATTTTATCAGGGCAGCCAAGACGGGCAAAGATCTCTGCTTTTCAGAAGCAGGGCTCAGAGTTTATTTCAATTTTATGATCTCTCTTCTCCACTCATCGCTCTTGAATCTTTTGACCAGTTTTGACCAAATGTTAAGTACCTTCAGGTTTCAATTGAACACGAAGTGGCTGGTACTGGAGATAGTCTGGTATGCCCAGAAAGGAATCCCACACTTACTAAACGTGGGAACATCTGTACATGAAGAATAAATTGAGTTGTAAGGTGCTATAAATCAAGGAAAATTGAGTTTACTGGCCAACTATAAGATGCAAAATGTGAAACAGCCAAATTTCAGGCTGTTTTTGAAGAGAACTTGCTTTACCTTTTAATGAGAGAATAACACAGTTCTGACACACTGCCTATAATAAACCTTCTCTTCACATTTCAAAATATTGAAATATTGTGAGCTCACAAGTGAGGTTGCTCACAAGTAAATTCTAACTCAATGAAGAATTGGGGGAGTATACTAGAAAGCTGCCTTGAAAGTATCACTTACATGTATATCATTTACATACATTACATATGGTCTGCTGCCATCAACTGTCCCGACCTTTGCTTTTTAACTATATTCTAGTTGTTAGATATGCCCTACTGAAATATTTTTGTCTTTTTTTTTCAGGAAAAGGAACCTCTCAGGGTTATACCACTTAAGGAGGTCCATAAAGTTCAGGAATGCAAGCAAAGGTGAGGAGAGAAGGACGGATGTGGTTACATGGGATGTAGTACACTGCTTTTTCCTGGCTGGACTGCTCATTGGAAAAGTAGAGAACTTTTTAGTAACTTTGGTTGATGTATGCATCTCTTTACTTATAGGACAGCAAGTAATTTTGTGCATAAAACTGGTTTTGAGGGCTCTGCATTAGCGTGTGTTTCAAACTTGTAACATTCAGTAGAACGTAAATGCATTGGACAAGGGTGGAACAAAGGAGGATTGTACAGTTGTGAGTTAGAGGGATGTGTGGGTGCTCTCTGATTTGAGACAGCAATTTTAGGAGTCTGTATTCTGCTTACATAATCTCTACACCTTTAGAGAACGTTACCTTATGTTAAATGTCTGAATTTAGATGAGAACACTCTCCCTCCTGCAGTTCCCTTCCCACCAAATGACAACATACTGAAGAATTAATTGCATTTGTATTAGGTTGGGTTTTTTTTAGCAGGTTGTTGCTTAGGACTAATACTTTGCAAAGACATAATAAAATGTAAATGTGAAATTTTACAGAAATTTTACAGAACAATAAATACTTTAAAACTTAACATGATACAGTTTTATATGTTCTGATTAAAAATATATATAGTAGCACATATGCCAATGACTAAGAGTCTTAGGACTAAAATGAGTAGGAGAAGATGATTTTTTTTCTATTTAGTATTTACAAAAAATCACCAACAGTGGAACGATAAAGATGTTCAAAGTCTTCAGACAACAAATGCTCAGGTTCCCTGCACATCTGAGAGTCCTTCTTAAATAGAAAATTGTTCTTGCTATTGAAATATTTGTGTGTTGTTTCATTTACAGTGATATAATGATGAGAGACAATCTCTTTGAAATTGTAACAACTTCTCGAACCTTTTATGTACAGGTAATTTCCTTTTTTCAATTTTGGGCAAAACCAGGAGACTGCCACAGTCAAAGCAAAGAAGCACTTGCTGCTTTGCTTTTTAAGTTGTATTTAATTAGGCCATGATTTTTCAGAGGGAATGTGATCTTCATTGTGTTTCAGAAATGTGCATATAAGAAACATTCCACATAACAGCAGCTGCTATGTTGGCAGTGTGTGAAGGCAATACACAATAAATCAGTGTGATTTTGTTGGCATTTGAGTCTTCAAATTCTGTGGGGCCAACTCAATATTCAAAATTTTTACTTTGAAGTCCTGAATTTTTATGTATAACAATCAGGTTCTCAGATTCAAGTTAGTTACCACGTTAAGATGTCTACTGAAACACAGCAATATTTAGATTTCAGTAGCTATTTGG
This sequence comes from Scolopax mira, assembly GCA_004320125.1. NCBI lineage: Eukaryota > Metazoa > Chordata > Aves > Charadriiformes > Scolopacidae > Scolopax > Scolopax mira. The sequence goes on along the minus strand of BJBW01008593.1, from coordinate 24,332 downwards.
TAATCTGTATCCATATGCACTTTATTCACTGCATCCTTACTGAGTTCTCTTTTAAATGTTTGGATATGATGCAAATCAGAAAGACTGGCTCTGTGGGAATGTGATCCTCATAGCTCTGGAAATAATTTTTGAGTTTGATTGTTGTTGAGCATAATGGTAGACCCCTAACAGAGACCGATTTTTAGTTTACTGTAATTCTTCAGTAAATACCTCATGGAAGTAAAGTGCAACAGTGACTGAAAAGTACAGAAGTTATATCTCTGACCAGAGTCTGCTGAGAGGGGTCAGCAGATCTGTTGTAAGAATTGCTGGGGGGGCTTTAATTTTTTTGTTGGCTGAAAGTAAAAATTCAAGTCTACAATGTGTAAAGAGTATCAAAATACTTCTTTCTTGCTTCTTCATTTATACCATTATATAATAGTAAATTCAAGATAAAGATTTTAAGAAATGTCTGGGTTAAGAAATGGAATTCCGTGTGGCTTTTAATAAGATTATAAGTAGGGTCAGGCTGTCACTCCAGTGCAGATGCTCGGGATACTGGGAGAGTTGAGAGCTTATTATGTTAAATATAACCCACGTTGTTTGATCCAGGCGGACAGCCCAGAAGACATGCACAGTTGGATAAAAGCAATTTCTGGGGCCATCGTAGCACAGAGGGGACCTGGAAGATCAGCAGCTTCCGTATGTTATTCTGGACCTCAGAGAACACGTGATGAGTTGATGTTCATTTGTGCACATGAACTTCTAGTTGTTTTCCCCTTTGCCCTGTCCTCTGTCCTGTCCTGTAGTAACGTGGCACCTTTGCATGAACTTCCTTACAGATTGGCATAAAATATTTTGCATTTTTAATAGAGCGCTGATCTTAGTCTGACACGGGTGTAACTTTATCTGCATTGTATTGTCTTGAAGGTGTAGATAATGCAGGTGCTAACCTAGAAAAAACTCCTGAGTTCAGTAGGGGCTTTGTCACTGTGCTGCTACTAGTTTGGAAGTAAAATTCAAACTTTTCTAATTCCTGCGAGGTGTTTCTAAGTGCTGAATTTTGCAATCAAATGACAATATCCTAATTTGTTTTGAACAGCTCCCACTACTAAATTGTTTTTCTGTTGTTGATAGTTTATCGTATGCACGGATACAGATTCAAATTCAAAGTCACTTCTCTGAGATCTCTGCTCGCATGAATTAGTTTTTGCTGGTGGAAAGGTAGTGTGAACACCATCCAGCATCACTGAACTGAGGCACTGTGACAAACCTGAATATTTGTGAAGCCATGGGGATGCCAGCATTTATTTCCTACATCCTTGTGTTTAAACTGTGAACCGTGGACTTGTGACTCGTGAAGGTTACTGTAGTGTCACGGTGTCTCCAAGTTTGCCCAGATTTAACAAATGGAATGCTCCACAGTTCAGATGGTGCAAGCTATGGTTTTCACTTTCTGGCTATGGGACGTTTTGAAATATGCTGAATATATCATTACCCCCATAATTTGAAACCTAGTCATTTAAATCTGGCCTTTCACTGCAATTTGCATTGATACCCTGTTTCTGTTAACTCGGTCTAAACTCAGTTACTTTTTTGCAGCTGGGAGCTGCTTCCTGCTTTTAAATACAACTTCCAATCGTAGATTTCATTTTGGGGGGGAATGAAAATACGCAGGTGACTCTTCTTTGTGTATGCCTTTTTTGTGTGGGGCTAACTGAACCATCTAGCTATTAGTGTCTGCATCACTTCTTTCTTTTTTTTCCCCCTCTTTTCTCTTCTTTCCCCAAGTATAGGTTACTCTAATCTTAGCTTTGCACTGTGTTCCAGATGCGGCAGGCCAGAAGGCTGTCGAATCCTTGTATACAGAGGTATACATCAAGAACTGGTGAATGCAGCACGTATGTGGGCTCTCATGTAAACTTGCCTTCTTAACAGAGGGCTAGGGCTAGAGACTAATTTGCACTATAAAAAAAAAAAAACAAAACAAAACTAAAAATAACGCTACCCGTTGTCACTACCATTGCTGAAAACTAACTCGTAAATTATATCATTCACTTACAGGTTTGCACTGTTTTTTCTTACTTTTAAAAATAATTGGAAATTAAAAATGGCAAACCCAATGTATTTATACTTCAAAGCATACTATGTATTTAAACGTAAGTTATGTGATGTCATTTTATTAGGAAAGTATTCAAACTAATTTGCATGAGAGTTCATATTTCCACTTTACATTTTTTTTTTTTGAAACTGTGCAAAAGCAAAATTAAAGCTATCCACAAACTAATACAGGTGCGTGCACACAAAACCTGCACGTTATAACTCTAGTAATTGGAAGGATAATATTGTAGCCTGATTTGCATGGCTTATGAGTCTCTGCATGAAATTATTAGTTCAAACGTAGAAGTATTACAATGTATAATCCGTACACTGTTCAAAGCAGTACCCCTTAGGAGGAATCCAGCAGCATAGTTCCTTCCCTGAAATTACAGCAGTGAAAGCTGTGTCCTAAAATAAACTTTCATTAGAAATCTTGTCCTTATACCCCTTACTTTTGTCCTATTTGTTGAAATAAAATCAGTAATAATAAGAAGAATAGTACGTAAATCACTAAATCAGAAATTCTCCTATGGTAAATGTTTTTCTTAAAATGGAGCATCCTCAAGGATGAAATAAGGCAATGTAAATAATGTGAAATGCTTCACTGAAATTGAACGCAAAATTGAAGTCCAAAAGAAGTTGCACAGCTCCTTCACTAATAATATCAGCTAATTTATAAAAAGTAGTGTAGTATTTGGCAGAATCCCTTATGATTAAATTCATGAATTCATGTCGTAGCATTCTAAAAAACACTTGGAAAACTGCTGTGAAAACAGCAAGTATTTCATTTAAGATGTATATTTGCATCTTGGACACACATCTGATGATTTATATTTTATTTTTTTTTTGCTAACAAAGGTGCTTGAGGAGTGACTTGATTTGTGTGCACACCTGGGTTGGCCGATTCCCTTAGTCCATGTACTAACCCCGGTGGTGGCAGAAGTGGCAGCAGCTGCAGCTCCTGACGTGGGGAGGGGGGAAGCATTCACTGCTCCACGGCACATCATCTGGGTCATATCCCTTCATGCTGTGCCCAGCACTGGTTTAGATATCCCAGGGTATTTGAAACATCCTCAAGGATGGATAGATACAATGCAGAACCTGAGGAACTTTTTGTTCTGGAGATACAACCCAGGCCAGGCACATCCTGATATCCTGGGACATCTAAAATGATATTTTGTGCCTGTGCTTTAGACATCTAAACCATTCCTAGCTGGCCTGGGAATTTATTTCTATCAATAAGTAAATGGTGGACTGTTTCAATCACTGTATCAATCTGATAGACCACACATAAAGGTCAACAGAATGAGAGTTAACAGTAATAACCCCAAGAAAATAACTAGGAATATCTTAAAGATCAGTTTCTTTTCTAGGTTCATTAACTTTGGAAATTGTTATGCATTTCTAAATGCATAAAATAGTTACTGTGGGTTGTTTGGTCCCTGGAACCAATTTCCCCAGTTTGTTATTGGGGAGGTTGGTACCCCAAGAAGAGGGAACAGTAAAATGTTCATTACTTGAGGGTTTAGGATGAGTGCCAATGTATGTGAATACATTCTAATACATTTCTCTCTTGGAAAGATGCTGCTTTCAGTGGCGTTTAAAGTTTGTATCTTCCAAAGGTTATTTAACATCTCAGTACAGTGAGAAGCTTCAGTTTTGCTGGGCTGCGTTAGAAAAGACTAAAGAGCTGCTGAGCTTGATTTAAGAAATTTAACTTCCTCAAATGAAGAAACTGATGTTGCTGTCACACCCTGCTGTCAGCTCACATTGAATAATAATACCCTGCCTTGAGAAAGCACCTGCCTCCTGCTGCTCTGGCTGATGCTTCGCTTTGTGTATTTTCCGTCTCGATTTATTTTAATTTTTTGGTTTGTTTTGTTTGTTTTTTTGAGAGTGAAATCTTAAAATGCCTCTTTCCAAGGGTGACTCCGTCTGACCCCTGCTCTTCTTTTCCAGGAGCATCCCGAGTCTTCTGCCGAACCCACCCATGCTCTCCGTTCTGCCCCCCCAGCCCCAGCCCCCCCACATTCCGGCGGCTCTCTGGTCCCAAACCCTCACTCCAAACACCCTGCCTTGGAGAAGCGAGGATTTCACGAATCTTTTACCAAGGCCAAGCCAGGGAGCTACAAGATCCAGGTTGTCTCTGCAAGAGAATCAGCTTCCAAAGTGACTGAACGGGGTCTCTGGGAACCCCAAAATAAAAATGGCACTCAGGAACAGGATCCTGGCCTTGTGGATCTGGATGATGCAAGCCTTCCAGTTAGTGATGTGTAGGGATGGAAGCGTTTGGAGAAGGATCCATTTGTTTGGTCCTCTAATTTCCTTGCTCGGACTCTTAACCAAAGAAAATTATAGGAAAGGAGAACAAAAAAATAACAAAGGAACACTGATTTTTTTTTTTATATATGTGTGTGTGTGTTTCTGGGCACACGTGTATGTATAATGTGTTTATATATTGCCTTTCAGCTGAAGGTCAGAGATGGACCTTACTCGTTTTCTCAAAGCCTGATAGTAAATCACTTACTAGGGAGGGGCCAAACTGCACAATTTAGGAGAAAAAAAAAAAAAACAAACACCAAAACAAAAGACAAAAGCAAAAAAGTACTTGTGCAACTAAGCAAGGTACCAGCAACTTCTCATTCCTAATCTGGCCAATTTGCTAAATTCACAACTGATGCTCTATTGTGGAGAACTTAATGCCAACAAATGTGATTCTTTAGTTTCATTTTGAACTACAGTAAGATTTTAGGCATGGATGAGAATTGGTTCTCTCCATGATTTTCAGATACCAGGAAATGCACAAAATGTGTTTTCTGTTCTCTAGTATCAACGGTGTCAACTGATTTGTTATTGGAACAAGAATTCTGAACTCCCTTGGAATTCTAATTATGGTGCTGTCAAATTTCCACTAAAATAATATTTTGAGTAGTCAGCCTATTTTTAATGCACTCCTAAAGGTGGGTTATAACTTTTTGCACATTTGGATTTTAATGGAATGCGTGTAACGAATGGTGTTTTGGAGGGGGGAGAAGAGAAATTGGACTTTGGAATTTGGACACTTTAGATCTTTTAGTCGGGTTTATGTTGTGTTACATTAGGCTTTGCAGCAATTATTTTTTTCATCAATCAAACGTATCGTTTGGTGACTGTTTAGAGAATGGTTTTCTTACCAGTGCTTTGTGAACAGTTCTCATTTCTCTATTGATCGGTGGAAAACCTGGTTGAGTTTTGTCATTATTGGTACTGAACTGTTCATAGTCATGCAGTGGTGGCCTGTAACTTTTGGTGCACTAAGGATCTTAAGTGCCTGTGGTTTTTCTCACGTCGTTGAAACATTTGGATTCGTTATGTACATTATTGTACACAGAGTGTTCCCAAGGGATTTGAATGTTGGCTTGGAGTTGCTCCGAATGGCATGGTTGGAAGCAGCTATTTGAAACAGAAAACTTGTGCTAGGGATACCAGTGTTCTGGTATTGCACCTACTAGCTGTGCAATATATGGGTTTTTTTTTTTAAAAAAGAAAAGAGTATTTGTTGTTTGTGTACACTGTGTTAAGGGGCTTCAGTGATGCAAATGAAAAGAACCTTTACATTTCAAGTATTGGATTAGATTGTCTACTTTGAAAAATGTTTGCTTTAATCAAAACCCCACAAATATCTCATGCTGCTGCTTATTGTGATTCAGATTCTCCACCTTTGTGCTATATTTTTTTTGTCTACTGGAACCTAAGATACATATCATACAAGTCCATCTTCTCTCCCAACTTCCAAACAGACTTCCTGCTTGAGAGATACGGATGGCTTCACCACAATAATTTGTTGATCCACAGATAGAATAATTGGTGTCATATAAGAATGAAAATATATAGTCTAATTTCAAAACCTTAAATTATATCAGCACCTTCTTTTTTTTTTTTTTTCCTTTATCCATAAGCTAACAAATCACTGTCTCAAGGCAGTGGTGTTTGTAAATTACTGGTTTTGTTTGACTCTTTAGATATATGTGAAACTAGCACAGAATTGGAAGTTACTGTAAATGTCTGAACTAGTATTGTTAGGTTTTAACTTCTATAAAGATATAAAACAATAGCTCTTTAAAAGCTTATTTTTTCACAAGTACATTCTGTGTGGAAGACACTTTGCATTGAAATATTTTTACTGTAGTCTAATATCTGAAATCACTTCTCTGGTACAGCTTTCACACTGCATGTTCATTTTACTATATTTTGGTATTGGCAATTTTACACATTGGGTGAAGGTAAAGCAGCTCCGTTATGGGACTTACAAAAAGAGGAAAAAAAAAAGAAAAAAGAGAAAAAAAGAAAAGAACTACTGTTGTAGTTCAGTAGCATAGGGAAATATTTGTGGTTGGTGATTGTCAGGGTGTCCTATTTATCAGTACTTTTATAAATCTATGAAAATTGTTAAATTATTTTAGAAACAGTGCTGTAAATATGTCACATTTAAATTGTCAATAAATCAGTTTGGGTAACTTAAAACAACAGCTGACTGAGTTTCCTTGCACCATGTTAAATATTTATCAGAAAAATGCATTCCATTTGAGCACATCAGAGGTCAGATTATCTCTTACCCAGCTAGAGTGTCTTTGTAATTCTTCAAAACTGGTCAGGTTGTGTAGCCTAAGAAAGAAATTAAGCAGAATGAGACCCACAAAAGAAAAATAATGCTTTTTTCTGGCATGATGTTCTTGCATAACAAAGTTTCTCTCTCAGAAAATGCTTTCCTGGAATAACAGCACCTGAATGGCACCTGGAAGCTCCTCACAGCAGAGTGTCATCACGCTTGAGGGACTGCATTTCTCAAGTCCATTTTTCCCTTCATAAAGTGGCACAGTTAAATGCAAGCTGCAGATAAAGAAGGGTAATTAATTGAATGAGATGTGACATCTTCTGGCTGTGAATTGTTCCAGGTATGTACACAGCTGCAGTTAATCAAACTGTGGCTGCTGCTGCCCCCTACTCCATAACATCCACTTCTCCAGGAGTCGCTGAGTGTCTTGAAGCTTCTGTTTTGACCAGTTGCACCATAGGCCAGAGTTGGAATGAGGTAGGTAATAGTACCTTTGGTTAACCCATCTCCATTTAAAGTAGACATTTCAGGTTTATCATGACAACACTAAGTTCCAAGACTGAGGCAGTATGGAGTTGATGTTTCATGAGGTTGTTGGTACACCAAGTTCAGCACAGGAAGGACAGGGACCTGTTGGAACGGAGGTGTCCACAAAGATGCTCCAAGGGTTGGAGTCCCTCTGCTGTGAGGACAGGCTGAGAGAGTTGGGGGTTGAGTTCAGCCTGGAGAAGAGAAAGCTTCAGGAAGACATTGGAGCCCCTTCCAACACTTCAAGGGGACTTGTAAGAAAGATGGGGGCAGGCATTTGAGCAGTAGGACAAGGAGTAGTGGCTTTAAACGATGGTAGATTCAGACTAGATATAAGGAAGACATTGGTGGACAAGATGATCTTTAAGGTCCCTTCCAACCTAGAAGATTCTGTGATTTTTTTTTTTTTTTTTATGGTGAGAGTGGAGAGACACTGGCCCAGGTTGGCCGGAGAGGTGGTTGATGCCCCATCCCTGGAAAGATTCAAGGTCAGGTTGGACAGGGCTTTGAGCAACCACATCTAGTGGAAGATGTCCTGGCTCATGGCAGGGGGGTGGATTAGATGAGCTTTAAAGGTCCCTTCCCACCCAAACCATTCCATTACTCTAATCCTGGTACAGCAATACAGTTTAATCTTCCTAGTAATAAATGTCAGAATAAAAAGCAATTGCTGGCTGCAACTGAAACTCACTCAGAAAAGCTGAAAATACCATTTTTAGTTCATCTATTTTGTCACATGCATCTCTGCTGTTTAGCTTTCAACTTTCTTACCCTCTAATTATTTTCCTAAAAACCTTAAGTTATTTTTCACAGCCCCTTGAGACCTGAGCTGTGGTCCCTGAGATGGCTTCTTTACTGTCTGCTGTCCTGCAGTTTTCACGTGCTATGTCCTTGCTGCTGCCCCTTTACTGAAGAGGGAATTGAATTTCATGGTGATAGACTTAAACCCACCATATTGTAGTAAGAAATTTGCAGAAATTCAAGTGCTAAACCTGGAATCCATGGGCCTGAAGGTAATGCTCCAGAATATAGTTAAATAAACTGGCTTTATCCTTACCCTCATGGAATAACAGGATCTCAGCACCACCTAGAGGGCATGCCCTAGCTTTAAAAGTGATCCGAGTCAGGCATTCACTCTTTTAAGTGTGTTTATGAATCTTAAAAATTAGTTTTGAAACTCCAGTTGTGAAGTCACTGGACTATTCAAAGTTGATTCTCCATTTTTTTTTAAACTCCTGTTCCTCGTAAGCTCTGAATAGCTCTGGTGGCAAATCAGTTGATGACAAAACAAGATGTTCTTGTTTATGACACCAGTTTATTCCCGAGGAAGCTGTGATGTTGTTGTAGGGGGGAAAAAACCAAAAAACCTGAATGATTAAAGTGTGAGGCTTGTTGTGATGCTGCTGGCTGTGGAAAGCAGTTACAGGCAATCAGTGCAGTCAAAAAAGAGTTGAAAAAGAAGAAATTGAAGAAATGACAGTTTGGGGAATCCTTTTATCCTGAGCAGGGACAAAATGTCTGAAATAGTAGAAAGTACTGATATTCAAAAGCTAATTTTTTTAGACTTTATAGGAAGTCTACATTATAAGGGGTGGACAAGTTAGTAAGCACACCAAAAAGGTGCACTCTGAAGGTGTGGGACAGAAATATTGCTGTTCTTATAAAGATTCTGTATTAATCTGAGGTGGGAGAGAGAGGAGAAATTAAAGAACAAGCAATTTGGACGTGGTGTTTTTAGTCTAAAAGTTAAATAATAAATCCCTCTGTGCTATGGACAGTTTGACCTTTTATTGGTTTTGTTTCATATCTTGATATTCATCTGTATTCTGGAGCACAACCTATATGACTATTCGATGCCCTAAGCCAATAAGCTGCTGAAATACTTCTGAGATCTTCCATTGGAGTAAGGATAGAATGGTTGGAAGGGGTTGGAAGGGACCTTTCAGATCGGGGAGAGATCTGAAGGTGAGGAAGGTGACTTTGTGGAGGAGCTGGGTGTGAGTCCTGCTCTGGGCCTGAATCACGTCTCCTTTGCACTTCAGATCTGCTGTGGAGCCTCTCAGAGGAAAAGAAACTGGTTCCCATTTGTGCAGGAGCCACGGAATGGTCAGGTTGAGTGTCTCTCGATGGTGGCAGTTGAGCGTCTTTCAAAGTGGTACCTTTGACGCTGTAATTAGGCCTTTGCATTTAAAACGAGTGTGATTCTGCACATCAATCTGCAGAGTGGAGGAGTCTCCCAAGAATTTCAACCACTCTGTGGCGCTGCATTCCTCCTGCCCCATCCCCCCAAAAATAATTGAGCCCATGGGGACCCCCAAGGCACCGCTCCCCTCAAAAGGTGGGTCTCAACTGCGGGTTTCCGCGCCCGTTTCCCTTCTGTAAATTGAGATTTAAGTTAATTAAGAAGTTTCCACGCGTGTTTTACAGCCCCTGCCTGTAGTGTAATCCTGCAAATTCTCAGATTGCCCTCTGACACCAAGGCAAATAGGGATTTAATTTGTTGAGATTAGCAATTGTTTTCTGGGGCAGGTTGCTCGGTTTCGTGTGAGGCTTCGCGAGAGACACCCCGTTGGCTCATTTTATTTTGGAAGTTGTGCCAACAGCTGTTCGTGTCCAGCACCAGGGCTGGCTTCACATCTGGAAAAGAACATGTAGTTTTAAATTCCCTGGTTTGCAGCCATTCTCTTTCAAAGGAATGGCATTTTTGCTGTACGTAGCAATGAATCCAGCGTGTGTGTTTCTTAAAAGAGGTTTGGGTTTGTTTGGTTTTGGTTTTTTTTTTTATTAAAGTAAATCTTTGTTTAACAAAATAGAGAAGTCCTGGGGTTTTTTGGGGGTGCACATCCAGGGATGTCACATCCTGGCCAAAAATGTGCATACTTTCCCACCCCCCCTGAAAACCTGGGTGAAAGCCATTAATGAATGAAGAAAAATGATAACAAAGTCGTAATAAACCTAGAAAAGCTTTCTGCAGAGTCCAAGCTATTGGAGTTCTCTCAGAATAAAGGCATTCCAGCCAGCTCAAACTTCTCCCATCTTTTTGCCAGGATCCTTCTAGCCCTAAATGTAACATTAACCCCTTTCTCTCCTGCCAGGTGCACGCTTGTATTTCATCCTTTACTCGCTTCTTCCTTCCCACTGCTTCTTTCCAGGTGTGCCCAGATGTGCTTTACTGGTAATTCTCTCAAGTTTAACTATTTTTCAGACCATGTTTTTGGTCTCTCTGAGTACAGATAAATGTCTGCTGACTTGGGTAGGTGTTCTGTGTGAAAACATTCTGCTGGGGGGGGGGAGAATAATAATTTCTGGGTTTGCAGCACCTTCCAGGTGTAAGGCTCTTCTACACAGATAAGATGGGTAATTAACAAATATATTTGCCAGTGAACTAAGTTATTAGTTTACTAAGACTATCCCACTTATTCTGGAAACTAAGACTTATCCCACTTATTCTGGAAAGTGAGATGTTTATTTTCAGTTGTGTATGCACCCATGTGAAACCTATAAAATTCTTATTATAAAAAATTATATTTTAATACTTAGGTTCACATCCTCACCTGGTTTAAGAAACAAAAACCATAACAGCAGAAGATCCTCAATCCTAGTCCATTTATTTGGAATTGAACTGCTGATTAATGGTTTTCACATAAGACCTTGGGATATAATTTATATCCTTTGCAGTGTTTAACCCTTGATTGTCAACCAACAAATGTATTTCCCTTTTCTGTGCTATTTTAAAATATATATATTGGTTAGTGTATTATAGGTCTTTAGTAGTCCGTAAAAAAGCTTGAGGCTGATAGTGCTGGCTGAATTGTGCCAAAAATTAATCATACATCATGGAAAAAATAAATATACTCAACTGGTGTTTCAAACTTTGGTGTGAGAACACTATAAACTTGCAGTAGTTCTTGAAGTGGTTAAATATTTAGCTTAAGAATTGCAAATTTTGTAAGCTGAGCACTTAAGTAAACACTTGCTACTTTCATTGATTAATTAATTAATTACTTATTTCTGGAGGCAAGGATGCATTCGCCTCATTGAGGTTTTGAACTGACTTCTTGAATTCTAACTATTCCAACTGGGTTTCTGTCAGTGGGGCTTTTGTTGATGTATCTTTTTTGTGCCTCCATTCCCCTTTGTGCCTTTGCTCCTCGGAATGACCATTTCCAGAGGATTCCAAGCTAAAGAAGACACAAACGGCCATGGAGAGGTGTGACTCAACAAGGAGTTCTCCCACCCCATGTCATTCTTTCTACCCTCAGATAAGGCTCTGATGGCTTCAACCAACCACTATAAGTCCCTTCACAAAGGCAACGAGATAGAAAAGCAGATAAAAACCATTCTGGGTGGGGTAGGACTGAACCCCCCAGTAACGTGACCATTGGTCTTTGAATGTTTTGCTCCTGCTTCCCAATAGGAGCTTTTATGAGCTTTCCTGAACCTGGATTTCTTATATTTTAATACTAAACCGGGTTCATCTTTCCTTAAAGACTTGTCTTTATTTCAAGAAAAGGAAAAGAATACCAACCCAGCCCTGAAGCTGACTGAAAGCAGCCGATAAGTAATAGATAAACAAGTAATAATCTGGAATATGTAACTTCATATATATATATACACCCATATACATTTAAAAAATATAAAACTGTAAACATTTCTAAATTTTTTCTTAGACTTTTTTAACACTGTAGTGATTTTAATACTGAGGAAGATTTGCTGTGAATTGTTCCAGACTACTCCTTTGGTAACTTATAAAATCAAGTAATTCTCCTGAAATCTCTTTTCTTGCCCAGCATAGAAGTTACTGGAGAACAGCGAATGTAAGGGGTTCATACTGGAGCTTTTACTGGGAATGCTGGAGTCTGCGTGGTTTTCCTGCCTTCAAGTACTAAGCCAAGCAATTAAGTAAGTTTTGCATATTTGTGGGTTTGTGGTGATGGTTTGATAAGGTTTTATAGTGTTCCCTGGAACAATTGGGTTTGAATTCCGACCCTTGGGATGCTGCTTCCCCCTCCCCAGGTTGTTCAAGATTTATTCCGCTTTTTGGAGGAGAAAAGACTTGATGTTTTCTTCTGTGTTTGTGTAGTTGCTGACACCCTCAGTTTGTTAGTCGCAGCTCATCTACCAGCTAATAGCATTTCAGCTTCCCTGATGGTTTGTGAAGTTCATTAGGTGCCTGGTGACCGGGTGCCTGATAATGATGCACTCACATAATTACAGGTTGGTAATCTGTTCAGAAATTTAATCGCCTTGTAATTAAAAAAATGGGCTGTGCTCAGTTTCCAGCTATTAGTTCTTGTTATATTTCCCTACTAGCTTCGGAAATGATATCTTTTCCCTGGGAAAGGTGCTTGGGTGTAATTAAACTGCCTTCCAAATCACCCCCTGTGTGGGAAGGAGCATATAGCATGGCCGCCTCTGTCCCTAGGTTTTGGGGGGGCCCACAGCTGCCAGGGAAATTGGATCAGCCTGCTTGCAGGATGATGGAAAACTACATTTTTTTTTGGTTTATTATTATTTAATCCTTTCGGTTAGATTGACTTTTTGCTAATTGCAAGTATCCACCTCAGCCCGAGGCTCTGAGAAGCTCCGGTGGGGCGTGGGGGGGAGCAGAATTGCCCCCGGGAGCAGCCTTCCTCCCACCCCCCTGCCTTTGGGTACCGGCCCGTCGCCTCCCGAGTTTTCCCAGCGCCGGGAATTGCTCTGGGGTGGCCACATACGGGATTACCCGGCATTCCCCTGCGGGAATGCCTGACATTTGCATTCATTTGCATGTATTCCCTTTGCTCTTTCGACCTGGGGAGGGCTGGCGGCTGCTCTGCCACCCATCCCTTATCCTATAGAAGCGCTTTCTTTGGGATGGCCTTTCCCGTAATTCCTGAAATGGGGAAGAGCGTTCAACACCACCCCCCCACCCCTCTTTACCCCCCCCTGCCCCCCTCCCCTTACTGGCAGTTCTCGGCCTTTCTTCATTCCTCTGGCGAACTTTGGGGGGCTGCATCAGCGCCAAGTTCAATAGGGAGAGACCATTATAAATTTGCCCCAAAACCACCCGGCGGCGGGGAACTGGGGGGGGGGGGGGGGGGGGGGGGGGGGGGGGGGGGGGGGGGGGGGGGGGGGGGGGGGGGGGGGGGGGGGGGGGGGGGGGGGGTGAGGTGGTGTTAGGGACCGGGGGGAGGAAGGAAGAGGGGTGTCAGGATGGAAGGAAGGGGATTAAGGCCCGGGGGAGGGGGGGGAGAAGGGAAGGGGCGTATCGGGGTCCCGGAGGAGGNNGAGAGGGGGGTGTTACGGGCCGGGGGGGGAGAAGGGAAAGGGGGTGTCGGGGTCCCCGGAGCAGGCTGGAAGCGGGGGGGGAGTGGGGGTGTTACGGACCTAGAGGAGGCGGAGGGAAAGGGGGGTGTCAGGATCCCGGAGGGAAGGGGGGGGTGTTACGGTGCGGGGGGAGGAGGGTGTGGGGGTCCCGGGAGGCGGAGGGAAGGGGGGGGTGTGTGTGTGTATTAGGGCCCCGGGGGATGGAGAGAGGTGCGGGGGGAGTGTGTGTGTGTTACTCCGCCCACCCCCCGCCCGCCCCGCCCATCCCGCCGCCGCCGCCGCTTAAATCCGCCCGCCTCGGCCGCCCCCCGCCTCTCTCCTGTCCCCACCGCCGCCGCCGCGATGCCGTTGCGGGGCTGGAGCCTGCTTCTCCCCGCCGCCCTGCTGCTCGTCGCCGCCGCCTCCCCCCCGCCGCCCCCCGCCTGCCCGGAGCGCTGCGACCGGTCTCGCTGCCCGGCGCCCCCCGCCTCCTGCCCCGGCGGCGCCGTCCTGGACGGTTGCGGCTGTTGCCGGGTTTGCGGGGCCGAGGAAGGCGAACCCTGCGGGGGAGGAGGGGGCGGGCAGCCCTGCGGTGAAGGGTTGCAGTGCGTGGTACCTCCCGGCGGGGGGTTACCGGCTTCGGCCACCGTCCGCAAACGGGCGGCCGTCGGGAGATGCCGGTGCTCCAGCAACGAGCCGGTGTGCGGTAGCGACGCCGTTACCTACGCCAGCCCCTGCCAGTTGCGGGCAGCCAGCCGGCGGGCCGAGAGACTCCGGCAGCCCCCCATCATCGCCATCCAGCGCGGAGCCTGCGGGCAGGGTAAGGGGATAACGGGGGGGGGGAGCATCCCGGTGGGTGCTACGGAACCGGGAGCTCGGTTTGGCCCCATCGGCCTCTGGAGGAGGGTTGGGATCCTTCGGGCTCCGCTGCACATCCCTTCACGGGGGGGTGAGGGGACGGGGGGGTGGGATATGGGATTCAGGGCAGACGGCTCGGCAGGAGAAAGGCGTCCCGTCCCGGCTGGTGGCTGGCATCACGAGGAGAGGGTCAAAAAAAGGAGGGAAAAAAAAAAGAAAAAGGAAAAAAATAAAAAGGGGAAAAAAAAGGGGGGGAAGGCAAAAAAAAAAAAAGGGTTGTCCTTGGCTCAAGCTCGGTTTTCAAGTTCAGTGAGAATCTAGAGCAAGAATGCGGTGTTTGTCTTCGTCTTTCTCCTGCCAAGCGCCAGGAGGAAAAAAAAAAAAAAAAAAAGACCAGCAAAAAAGCCCACAACAAACCAAAAAACCCAAAACAAAGCCAAAACAAAAAGAAAAAACCAACCAAACAAAAAAAACCCCCACCTACAACAAAATAAACCCCGCCAACTCAACCTTCTATCCAACTTTTAACCTAAACATCCCTTCCCTTCCCTCCTCCCCCGAATTTTAATTCCGAGGCTCAAAACTGGGGGGAATCGGTTCCCGAAGCCCGCACGGACCCGCGTCCGACTCCCCGGCTCCGACAAAATTTGGGGAACCGTTTCTCTGCGTTCCCCTCCCAGGGGCCGTGTCACAAAGAAACGCCCTGGGAAATTGAAAAAAAAGCTGTTAAAATCTGGTGGCGGGGAATGAATGCGGGGTATCCGCCCCGGCAGAACTGCTTGGTTTTGCCCCTTTTTAGCAGATGCGATCTCATTATATTTATAATTTGATTTGCTAGAGGGGGCGATGCTTTTCACTAAACGGAGTGTCAGGCTGGATTTATATT
>BJBW01008592.1:88434-108107 GCA_004320125.1 Scolopax mira | reverse complement strand
GTATCGATTCTAACTCCTGGTTTTGGTTACTGGTTCATACAAATTTTCTGAAACTTACATTTTTCTGGAAAATTTTTTTCCAGGTGGGGGTCTTTGGCTAAGAAAGAAAGAAAGAAAGAAACTGGTTCAGGTGATTTTGAGAATAAGGAAGGTGAAATATATACTTATCCAATTATTAAAGTGCTTTGATCTTATATTAAAGGACTTAAGCTCCAAAATAAAGAGGAGCAGAAAACTGAAACAACACAACAACAGAGGAAACCAAAAGAGAGGGTCTGATGCATAAGTACATTGCAAGTATTCAATGTGGTTTCATGTCTTTCTCTTATTCAAAAACTATTATATCCTGCTCATTTGGCTTAAAATGTGGCCCTTCTTGCTTGACTCCTACAAACACATCAAAAGGTGCTTCTAGAGCTCCCGTGCCCCTGCAGCATCTGCTGGAGCCAAAGAGAGAAGAAAATGCTCGAAACTTCTGAGAATTGTGTTCATGATTATCTAGATGCCTAGCTTAAGGGGCCACAATTGACAATGTTGATTCCAAGTTTTAAAATGTTGGCCTCATTACTTAACTGGTGCCCTGCTGAAATCGTGAAAAGACATCTTAGGTAAGAGAAGGGACACAGACTCTCCTACAGATAAAATATCGCCCATTTTTAGCAAATGGAAGATTTGCCATGGGTTCAAGAGGGCCAGTGTCAGCCACAAAGTGCTACCTTGGAGAAAGCTGCAAAATATATTAACACAGTTCAAGTTACTTTTATTAATTTTTTTTTTTTTGGCTCTCATGACTGAATTAATTGCTTTTCTGTAATTAGTAAATGTTGTTTTAAAGTAAGAGCACTGTAATAGCAGGATGTCATCATAATTATTACAGTTTACATTATAATTGTAAATATAACACTATAATAAGTTTACCCCAAATTTTTACTCTTAAGAGTCTTTTTCCTTGGTAATTCACAAAAATAAACTGAAAACATATTTTAAAATATTCTACTGTATGACTGAAGATTACCTACAGTGTTATCACTATCCATAGATACACTATTTGCATATACAACACATGTGACAAATATACACTAAAAAGCAGAGGTTTGCTGCCTTCCTTTCCATTCCAGTAAAGTCTCCACCTACCCGTCCTCTAGGCCTGTTCTTTCGCTTCGGAATATCTTCTTCCAAGTCCTCTTCCTCATTCACTTCATCTGCATTTTCATCATTTTCTAAGACCCTCTGTGGTTGAACAATAAACAGGAGTGGTTAGAAGAAAAGAAGATGACACATACAACCAACTTTGCTCTTTACCACTGAGACTGCATGTTATTAAATTACGCTTGATTAATGATACAATGCCAGATCAGATCCCAGAACCCCTACTTCTTTCTGATGAAGCAAAATGTGCTTTCCCTTCTACCCTCAATTCTCCACAGAGTTCTTATTAAGAAATACCACTGATCAGTCAACTACAAAAAAAAAGGTTCCTAAGAAATAACAGTGGCATCCCTGAACACAGATATCCTATGACAACGCAAGTATTAGTGTGCATAACTGCAGGCCCTGTCTGGGAAACCATTTGCATGATTTTTTTTTTATTTTGGTTTCTTGCACCTTAAATTGTTTTGTTTTCCTCTAATGCACTGAACACACTTTAAGAAGATAGAAATCAGTGGTTTCCTCCTTGTCAGCTCAGAATTCTCTTTGTTTAGCAAGAAATGGAGAAAATCTCCCCATACATATATTCCAGCATTTGGAGTGGATCCAGACAGTAACATCTTTTAGAGCTTACACCACAGGTACAACTTTGTGATCTGGAAGCAGGGGTCTTGCTGAATGAGAATGCTGAGGAAGTACAGGTCTCATTGCAGTTAATAGGAACAACAGCAATAGTTCCTTCAATTTATTATTTAATAGGAACAATAATTCATTATTTCACATAATAGTGAGAGGTTCAGGCCAGGGAATTTAAATCCTTTTATCTTGATCTTTTGCAGTGTAACCTCTATGGAATCAAACACAGACTGTCAGCTCTGAAAACATGCCCAAGTTGGACAAAGCATGGACAAAGGCAAGACAATCTATCCCAGCACTAATGTGGAAAGAAGTCCCACTGAAATCTCCTCAGCCCTTTTCACTTCTGATAGGCATACAGAAATGGACCCAGCCACTCCTGCCACTCAAGGTGTGCTGTCATTTCGTAAGGGACTTATCTGGAATCATTGGCTTATCTTTGCCACGTCACCATTCATTTAATTATGACATGCAACCATGATGCAGATTCAAATCAGTGACTTTGAAATGATGGGGATGTTTTCCAGTCTTTTACTCTATTTGTGCCTTCCCTATAGTTTCTACATAACAACTATTTGAGAGCCAGCAGAGGGAGAACAGGAGCAAATCACAGTTGCTTTCCTTCCTACGTACCTCAAGCACTGAATTTTGAATTTGTGGGAAAGAATACAACTGAAATTTCACTTTAAAAGAATCCTGTATTTGAAAGACCAACCATGTAAATTTATTCTTAATTTTTAAGGCTAATGTTGGACACTTTTAAAAAGTACAAACAACTTTTAGAACATGATAAAGGATCAAGTCTCCATCTCCTTTTATTTTTAAATTTCAGGAGGCTATTAATGAGGTCATACTATCATGAAATTTAATTTTAGATAATACTAGAGTACTAAATACTAGAGGATGGAGAAGTTGAGCAAATTCCAGTTCCACATATATAAAATGTTTGTTCAAAATTCATGCAATTTGCATAAATTGACTTCATCTTATAAAACTGGAACACCAGGAAAACGTTGTACATGAGACTAGCGCTATGTTAGAAAATATGTAACCTTAGTGATATCAGTTTATATTTTCGCAGTGCTTCGTATCTTAAATCATCTCCAAAAAGAGAGAAGGCTGACACTATACCATATGTGGGAGGGGAAGGAGCCACTTTACAACAATAATGCTACACAGAGGCAGTTAAGAGAAATATTACAAATCACTTTCTTTATATAAAATTGCAGCGTCAATTTAAGAAAGAGATAATAAGTAACCAAATGTCAATTTGGTGACACTGCCAGGGTAATGACTTTAATTCTTGATAGAAAGGGCATAACCTTTCTGATGCATCGTCAAAAGGCTCTTCTAAACTTCCTCCAGTGAACAATGGAGACACACATTCAACACCAATTTAACATAGGGCAAAACCCTCGACCCTGTTAAATACCAGCTGCACAGCAGGACCCAGTGACATGGATGAAAGGCACTGGTGGGGGTTTTGATCTGGTGCAGCCTGGCTGCCAGGTGCCAAAGCACAGACTGAAAGCCGGCCGCTAGTAAAGGCTGCTGCAATTGGGTTTGTTTTTCTGATGAAACTTGCACCCAGATGACAGGTTACAGCTACAGCACTTCAGCTGAAAAATTTTTGTTTATTTTTGCACCCCCTTCCTGCACCACCCCCAGGCTGGTGTCAGTTCCACCGTCTCTGAAGTCTCTTTTCCTTGGACTGCTGCTGGGGATAATTTGGGAGCTTGGATCACACAGTAACATCCAAAGGCACTTGCTGATCTCATAAGGATGCTGCACCATGACTTCTTGGGACCTTGGAAGCAGGTATAAACAAAGCTTTAGGGCTCTCACCTTAATATACCCAGACACACTATTGAAGAAGGGAATACAGAGGGGCCTCATGCTGAGCTTTCCCCTACTCTGTGAGCAAGGGACACTTTAACTTTGGTGCTGCTCCTTTACCTGTGTAACTGGGAATGTGAGTTTTTTGCTGTCCTTACTGTGTGTGAAATTTCTAGCAAATAGACTGGTAGGACTGAGCTCCAGGTGTATAGATTTGATGCCCACGCTCTTGTTGCATTTGGCATGGGGCTGCCCATTCAAATTTTTCCTAGTTTTAGGTATAGATGCAATATGTTGTATCTTAGCCAGGATTACCATGTTTCATACATTGCCAATGGCTCCTCCTAAAAATCACTAATAGACTCATAGCACAATAGGTTTTAAGCATCATCAGAGATGTACTGCCACTCCCCCAGGAGAGGTCTGCTTTCCTAGTGATTTAAGATTCATTATAAAGTTACATGCCCTTATATAAGAACCCTTTATAATAGCTGAACTCCTTCTACGACAGGCCCACAAATGTGTTTCTACTTTTAAGTATTAAAGGATGAAATGGAATCTTGACAAATAACTTTCAAACCATAATGTAGGTGAAAAGGCAGTATTTCTCATACCTGCATCACTAATAGTAACTGGGGTAATACACATTAGAATATTTTTATTTCTTTATTTTGCTTGTATAATTCCTGAATGCTTCTCAGTATAAGAAAAAACAGGCAAGGCAATGATGCGTATTTGTCTACAGTCAGCAGCTGTGAATCCAACTTCAAATCCACGTCCAAATTCCCTTTAAATACGAGGCACTAAAAATCAGTTTATCGTCGGGACCCATCTCTGCTTGTCAGTTTTATATGTAATCGCCTCATAATGCTGCAAAACAAATTCCAACACAGGAGCTGTGCAGAACACAGCCAAACGACTGAGATTCTGGTGACAGGAGAACTCTGCAAGATCCCAAGTTCATTTTGAGCATCACAGTGTAGCACAATGGCTTGGTAACATTTTGACAGTAGAATGACACAACTATCAACAGATGCACTGTTCTGCCACAGGACAGAATCTGCTACGCTTAGAGATAAACTGTAAATCCAGCCCTGCTGTCAGGGCATGGGGCTCTCCTTTACCTGGATTTCTTGTATAGTGTCTTCCTCTTTAGTGTCCGTTTTTTTCTCTATTCCCTCTCCACGCAGCAAGGCTTCCAGAGTTGTGCTTTCTGATGTAAACCCATCTTTTTTCAGAGGCAGATCAACTTCTGAAAAGCAAAACACACTGTTTGTTTACATGTGTCTCCCCCAGAGAGCTAACAAGCAGGACAGAGATGACAAGCAGAAGACTGACAGACTTTCAAGCTTATTTCTATCTTGAAGGAGAGTTCTTCAAGTTCTTCTTCTAACTGCTAAGGATCCCCATAAAGGTTTCATTTCTATCGTACTGAAAACCTGAAATCTTTTCAATTGCTGTGTTTGCTTACAGGAAAAAAAAGTCTGGATATATTATATCAGGAGGAAATAAATGGGGAAAAGATCCTTTTTCTTTATGTAAGCTTCATATGCTTCAAATAAAGAACAAAACCAGGGCTTTCTAAGATACTGAAATAACAAATATGAAGAACTAATCTCCTAAAGCAGAGAAGGAGTTTAATGCAATTTAGCATCTGGCAGAGTTTATACAGCACAGCTTCAAGCAGCATTCTCCTACACCAGGGCATGTTTCACACGTGGGGAAGCAGTAAGCCTGTGTGAGGGGCCAATGCTGAGAACCTAAACTGAAAAAACAAAGGGATGTGTCTTGAATTTTCATTTAATATTGACTAGATAAAATCTTCAGTTTGTTCTAAATGGGCCTACATTGATGAAGAAGCACCAGTCAGCATGGCTATGAGTGCAGAATCCAGCCCACAAATCCCCAGGCACTGCTGGAAGAGCTGAAGGTTGGCCTGGGGCAGGTCTGGGACACAGGACTCCAAGAAACTGTGTGGGTTTATGAGGAAGCTTGATGCAACTTGCCATACAAGTGAAGGAACAGAGATTTATTCCCCTTCTAAATGCTGCCACTGGATTGTGAGGCTGTGCAGCAGGCAGGCAGGCAAATACTGCATGTAAATTTTACCAAGATGTTAAAATAAACCTAGGGGAGAATTCAGTTCTCCTTGTAGATCCTGGCCTTTACCCTACTCGTGCAGGAGTTCATTCAGAGCAACCCTATGGCAGAGAGACATCTTGAACATCTCTTTTACCTGACAATGCTGGGTGTGGATTTCTCAAGTACTCCCTCCTTCTAAAACTGATTCCTTCCTCTAGGCCAACATCTTTATAAAGTAATAAGGTACAGGACTGATGCTCACAAATCAGCATCTGGTGTCCTTATGTCATAGTTCTGTCCTCTTCTTATCTTAAGACTGTGTTGTGTTCCTCAATTTTCCTAAGCTCCCTGCCTTTCTATCACTATGAGCTGTAAACTCTGCATGGCAGAAATTCATTTGTTTATAAAGCCCCAGATCACTCCTGCAATCCAAATAATGAATGAACACTTCCACCTGGGACAGTAAAATATAATCTGCTTCTTGGGGGCATTGGTGTCTCAGCAATATGTTTGTTCTATATATGAAAAACTCTAAGCCAGCAAATGATTCAGGGTCCCTTCCACGACATGCTTGCTCAAGTCTTCTGAAGTGAGAGAGCATTGCTCAGCCAATAACCACAGAAAAACCAGCAAAAATTCCAGCAAAAGCTATTCTATTCATGGAGGGAAAGGCTGAGTATAAACCATGCAGAAAACCCAGACCACTGGGATTTTCAAAGGAAACTCCCAGGACAACCCACACAATAGGATGGGGTCAACAGTGAATTGATCCCCCTTCTCATCACAAGGAGGTCTATTCAACCAGACCTCTGTTTTCTGCATTAAGCTCTGCACACACACCCCATTATGCCACCTTCCCCAACTTCTCCCTTACTTGAGCTATAAAAAAGACAGAGAAGTCAACACAAAATCATACAGATTGAATTTCCCTGTTTGAACTCCTAGTACCTCCCTCTGGATGCTAAATCCAGACATTTCAATAGAAAGAAGGGATTTTAGACTTGATTTATGTGCAAATCCCAACACTTGAATCTGAAGTCACTAAGGAACTTCCATAATCATCTCTGGCTGTGGGCTTGGCTTGGTTTCAAAGTCCTGTGCTTAGGTGCAAAAGGGCATTTGCTTTGTATTTAGAACCTTGTGGGACTGCAAAACCCAAGGGGTCATCATACATTCAGCAGGAGAAGAAGTTTCAAGGAAGCTCAAGGGCATTGGAAACAAACATGTCTTCACTGTGACAGGCTATGCCTGTCTCTGGATACCAATACACTCAGCAAAGGAATACATTAGGAAAAGGGAATGAGCAAGGAAAGGGTGAGGGATAAATAAAACGTATATATGAAAGTAAAACTACTTCCTGTTTGTTCCAGAGATATTGAACATTAAGTCAGAGGGAAAGGTAGGCGTTGAGGTCAGCTGTCTTCCATTGGCACATTTGGTTTGTGTGGTGCTGCTACTTCCCACCCGCAACACCCCAGGAGACCTTTCATCCAAAACTCTGAGTGCATATTTTAATTATTAAATTTAACATCCCACTGACAAGGCAATGTGAGGTAATACTTTTATTCCAAGTTTACTGATGGGGAGATTAAGTCACCAAGAAGTAAACTTAGCAAGCAGGAAATCCAGCAAATAGACACTCAGGGCAGCTGCCTCCCATCTGCTACTCAACTCCTTCATTTTCTTCTCCAACTGGTAGCTTCTAGGAGTCCATTTTCATTCCTAAGTAGCTCTAGAAAGTGGGAAATGGCAGATGCTATCTTATCTGGAATGTAAAGTTTACAGTATAAAAACCTACAAAGGTCCAAAGACAACCTCTCAGTAAGGAATTTAATCTTTGTAATGAACTCAGTCCTTCCTGGAAGATGGCTAGTCTGCAAAGGATACAGTAATGAAGGCAGGAAATTATGTTTCCATACCGCTTTTTGAATCCTCAGAGATAAAAGTATCCAAGTGTCTAAACGATGGTTCAGTTAACCTGAAGAAATAGTTAAACTCTACTAGGGATCATTCAATTCATTTCACTAAATCCCTAATTTACTCTTTCCTATTTAACTCTCCAAGATTTTCCCACAAAAGCTAGAAAAGTATGTTTTTCTCTTATGCCTGTAGGCTACAGAAAACTGAGAAGCCAACTCAATGCCTGAAATGTAGTCTTCATGGGAAAGATCAAGGCTTCACCCAAACCACGGGAACTGCTGCTCAGAAGCAAAGCGGTGTCCATTTCACCCACTGTTCTGCTTTGGAAGGCACCAGCCAATGCCAGAAGCTTCAAACAAGGCCAAAGAAAGTCTTTCAGGCTTGAGAAATTAAGCTGTAAGCCCAGCCTTGCCTCTGTTTGCTTTGCTATTTGTTGTGCTATACTACACCACCACAACAGGTGCTGCAGGAAAAGGTGTGAGTGTCAGGAGAGAAATGCAAGGAAAAGAATTGACCCTACGACTGGATTCCATCCTGATCTCTAACAGGCTGGTCCTGAGGGATAGATGCAGCATTCCTTTCCCTTATCCCAAATCTGCCTCTTCTGGAAATGCACAGAATAGCCCAGCCCTTTCTGAATGTTGATAGGCTTTTGCTGTCAATTTTTTCCCACCTGAGTTGAACAGGTAAACTACGGTTTGAAGGAAGGAGTGGTTCATTTAATTGCTTGCCCCTTGGTTTTGCTACGAGACAGGGAAAACAGACATTCCTGACCAAAGTTTTTTGTCATTTCTTTTTACTCCTCTTCTTTTGAAGACAAACAGTCACAATCTTTTCTATTGCTCTGCTGTGGGAAGTTTTCCATATGGCTTTGTCCTGTCAGATCTCTCTGAACTCCCTCTTATTCTTCAATAATCTTCCTAAGATGGACCAATACTGCACCTGGTATTTTCAAATGAAACCACATCCCCCCATTTAAACAAATGCATTACAATATTGTTTATATTACCCCTCAGGCAGTGTCCTGCAGCGCACAAGCTGCATACTAAGCAGAATTAGGGACATTGTAAGAGGAAGGAGAACTTTCCTTAAGTAATGCTTTCAACACACAGGTGACAACGTCCATCCTGTTCACCAAACACATTCCAGTCTACCCAAGGAGACTCGCACAGACCTCCCTGACCTGGATGGCTCTAAATAACTTTGTACCATGTGCAAATCTTTGTCATTTACAAGGTACTCCCTCTATCCAGCTTGTTCGTGACTGTATTTCACCACACTGGAGGAAACACCAAGCCCTGACACACCAGCTGTTAGCCTTTTTCCATAATGAAAGTTCTTTGTCTCATTTTGTTCTTTGTTTCATCTTTTATTACATACCAAAGGTCTTCAGAAAGTCTAAGCAATCGTCAACCACCTTATCTATTAGTCCTTTACACATCATGTAGAGAATTTTAAGAAAGTAGTGAGATGTGCTTTTCCTCGGTAGGAAATAAAAAAAGTAGTCAGTTAGAACCTCCTATATCATCATTTCCCATGTGCTTTACTGCTTATACCTAATTACCTTTTCAATCAATTTCTCAGACTTCATGTAGAATTTATGGGTCTTTAAATCCTTGAATCACATCCAAATCCTTTTTAAATATAGGTAATAACATTTGCTACCCACTAATTGTTCTAAATGCTTTCTATTGCAACTCCTAGTTTGTGTCACAAGCTCTTCTTTAAACATTGCAATTTCAGAGAACGTAATCTTTATTACAAGTAATAACTACTAGTAAAAGCACTATAACTAAAAGCTTACTCTTTTATACAATAATTTTAAGAAAGCTTGTAGATAAATTTCCTTCTGATTAGTGTTGCAAATGCAATAGCACCGAGTTAGCATAGGAGACACGGGGAATACTCAGAACCATACAAAATGGTAGTGTCAAATCACCAAAAAAAATCAATGAAAAAGAAAATGTTATTTAAGAATTCTTCCTGCTTTACTGGACCACGGTATTATTGGTGTCACAGCTAAATATTGTGCATATATTATAGTTCAAATACGCATGTGTGCATATAATTCAAATTTATGTTTCTTAACTTGGCGGAGTCCCTTTCATAGTGATTAAACAAACCTGGCTCTTTCTGCTTACCGGCTCAGCGCAGCAACCCCTCTCTTTATCAAGGTCCTTTGACCACGGTGGTAAAATCTGCATGGGCACCCATGTCAGCATCATTCCTGTGTCTGTTTGCTATTGAACTGCTGCCTCCAAAAGAAGCCCATTTTCCCAAATCCTACAAAATGGTGGGCTTTTTCAAGTTTTGCGTCACCAAAATAGCGGCAAATTCCGGTCCTTAAATATGCCACATTTGGTTTCCAACGCATGGGAAGCTAAGCAACTTTTCTGTGTCTCTTTGAAACATAAATTAAAAACAACCATCCCTTTTTCTATACAGTGCAATGTATTTGTTTTACAATGGATCATTTCCATCTCCACAGTAGCAGCTGCCACCCAAGCCATCATCTCTGTGCACTCGTAAGCAGCTCCATTTCCAGTTCTAATTGGGAACAGAGATACTTATTGGGTGAGTTCCAGCATGATCTATCACGCCAGAGACAGCTACTATGCAAACCAAAGCAATCCAGCTTCCAAAAACCCTCTTAGACAAACACTGACTTTGCACACATAGATCCTTGCCTTTTTGTTTCATGGTTCTGTTTTTTTGGAACATAAAAAGTGCCAGAGGAAACTATACATTAAGAGTCCATGAAGTGCTGTTTAAGATGGATAAATCCAAGGATATTACCTTAACAACCACTACCTCTTTAAAATCATGTAGGTGGTCTAAAAAAGCCACCTAATTCACAGCAAACAGAACTACTGCTGAGCAAATGCAGCCACTAAGCTCATTAAGAGGATGTGGCAGGATATGTCTGAAAGTGCAGTGCAGTGGCTCAGCAAGCAATTAAATCCCATGACAGTTTAAAATGAGAATCTATCAGTGTCACAAGAGTGTGAAGCCTCAGCATCTCTGCTGTTCCCACCCCCAGCGTTTTATTTATGATGGCGTATTGGGAACATGGGAAGTCAAAAAGATTATAATGAAATATGCCATATAAAAACCAGATTAAGCCTGCTCTTCTTTGGGGAAATATGCAGAGAGAGAAGCTGTCTGTTAGCTGTCGAGTTTGCAAAAGATACCATCTTTTGGGATGGTGCTCTCTGCCAGCAGACAGAGTGCCCCAGGGGAAATGGTGGTGAAAAACCCAGACAAGCAGCATCCATCCATCCATCATATGCTCATCTCCACATCTCCAAGGCACAAATATAGCGTTAGAGTGCAAAGGGTGGGGGCAGGGGGGATGGAATCCCTTAAGAAAGGAAGAGGAGACAATGCTTTACGTGAATAACTGGATTCTGTAGCTTTTCTGTGCGCGCACAACCGGACTCCTCTTAGCTTGTTTGCTTGCTTGCTTGTTATGCTCATGGCTAGTACAGGGATTTGTTACCATCCTTGGAATGGATGCATTCACAGCAGTGACCAGAACCAGGTGTATTAAAGACAGCACTCTGCAAGCTTTTTTCATAAGCTCTGCCACCACAAGGCAGCACGGACACTCACTCCTCCTGCAGATCTGGATCTTCAAACCCCTTCTTTCACTGCACCATCTCCTGTTATCCCAGGGGTAGATGTCCACGTTACTGCTGTTGTGCTTTACTCCTGACCTTCCACGGTGCCTGCTGTCCCAGACTGCTCTCCCAACACTGCAATTCAGCATCCTTCTGTAGCAAACTTGTCAGTGCCAGTTCTACAATGACAATCCTCTCCAACCCTGGCTGACGGGACATCCTGTCAGCCCAGCCCTGGGTCTCCCATGGGACTAGACTACTGATAACACAGACTCTCACAATGAGTCCAGAAAGCCAAACAAATGCCCCTAGAGACTACTAAACATCAAACACACTTTATTTTTAATCCAAGCCAGATGCAATAAAGACGTGGCTTTACTCGAGATTGTAAGGCTACTGCAGTCTCCCCTACCAATTCCACCTTCAAACCTCATGTATATTATTGCATTCTCAAGTTAAACAGGGCCATAGTGGGAACAAGAACCCAATCAAAAAGAATGATAAACCAGGTTTAGAAGCAAGATTACTTGAAAACAAGAAAAGTACTTGTTTCCTCAGAAACAAACCATTTTGTGTGGAAAAAATAATTCAGAGGACTATCTGACATTAAGTGAAAAATCCTTTTCAGGCTGGAGCCATGGAATCATCCAAAATTAATTTTAGCAAACACTTGTTGTAAATTTCAGGCACTACTGAGGTTTGCTCTAGGGAGCACTGGGAGACTGGAAAATCCCAACTCTCCTTAGCACCTCTTCCTGCAAAGCTGGTAGTCTCATGGCAAGGCAGGAGAGGAACAGGAAGGGGCAGGGGGAGAAAGTGAAGAGATAGAAGAAGGCAGAGGAAACTATGATAAGAGGGCATTGTACATTTTCACTCTTCAGTCTGAGCATGAACTCCACAAAAATCAGAGGACCACTTTGAATTTTAAGACCAGGATCCAATGGAAAGCTTCTATCAGGCCCTAGCTAAAATACGTCTCAGGAGGCTACAATCCAACAGGAAGGAGAAATAAGGCTGCAGAAAATAGCAGAGGCCCTCAAACATAAGGTTAAGTATTGTTTAGCTTAACCCATCATCAAAATGTGGACTTTACAAGCAGCTGTATTTCTTTGGCAGACTAAAATGTCTCCATAAAATCTCTCAATAAAAAAAAAACAGCCCTCCTGTCGGTTGCCTCTTGGAAGTTCTTTACAGATTTATTTCTCAGCACAGATATAAATCATAGTCACATATAATATACTGTACCTGCTTCTCAAACACTGCCAAATTACAATGTCAGGCTAAATGCTGGATCAGGTAACTACCGTCAGGGCTCAAATCATGAAGGATTATCTCCATTCAATAACATTATTCTAGCACTCATTTGCGTTCTAGATGGGCTCGCACTGCACCAAGACTTCTGCAGCATCAGGAAAGACTGCAGGCAGTATGGAGGGACAGAGGCTGGCTGGGTAACTGCTACAATTTAGAGAAAATTCCTGAGTACAAAGTCTATTCCTTTGGGCTTTGCATCAGCCTGACGGGGCTTCTGCCCCGTTTGGAGTAAGAGAATAACTTGGCCTACCTATCTGGAAGCAGTCACATAGATACACTCTCACAGATGGATGGGCCTTTTGACCCATCAGAAGAACCAGAATCCGATGATTGTCCAGTAACCAGAGAGCTATCAGCAAACACTAGTCACCCCCACACTGCACGCTCCCCAAACGGTAACGGGGTGGACCTTCACTGAAATCACTTCTGCCATTTCCCCATGTGACAGCACTGAATAAAAGCACTCGGGCTGAATGGAAACTCCTACATAAACCCAGCCATGTTGTAACCTTGCTGCAAACTCTGTCAGGTTCTGCATAGCTTCTCCTCTTCCTTATCGAGGACAGCGGAGGGGATACCTTTAGTAACAGATAAATCTCTGTAATGCAGTTATCTCTCAACTGCAGTGCACAAGCATCCCAATTAATTCAGTCCGGGCCTAGCAGAGCCGGCACTAAGCCAGAGCTGATAAACCTGCCAAAGCCAATCTGAGTCCTGCAACGATTCTTGGGAGCCTGCTCCGCGCTTTCTCCTGCTCCAGGCTGAGGGGGGTTATTTGCCTGAGTGCAGTGCTCAGCTCTGGCTGGATCCACATGCCCATGAGATGTGGCAACTCCGTTGAATGAGACCTTTTTAAAACCCAAAGCGCTGGGGAACAGGCAGAGACACCCAGTCAGCTCTGAAGGCATCAGGCAAGGAGGCAGCAGGGCTTATTAGCACTGCTCAGCCAGAATACAGGTGTTTGGATCCTGCATCTGCTGCCTGCAAAGCTCCCACGTGCAAGAAGATGGTGCTCTGCAGCCCAGGCAGGCCTGGCAAGCAGCATGGCCACATTCACATGGCACAGGCTCTGAAGCCATCCATCACGCCAAGCAGAGCTGGTTCAGCATCCCTGGATCAATAAATACCAAAACTGCATAAACCACCAAAACCAGAAAGGCCACAGCAAAGTGGCAATGATTTTAGGATGGAATGGGGAACAAGCATCCTAGACACTGCCCTTGGCATTGCTGCTGTCTCACCACACGGTCTTGGGCCAAACTCTAACAAAGGTACCCTCTGCTTTTCCATCATCTGTCAAATGGAGATAGTCTTCATCTATCCTCTGGGGTTTGGTAGGGCTTGCTTAATATTCATAGACAATCCTGCTTCAGCAGGGGAGTTGGACTAGATGATCTCTATGGTCCCTTCCAACACTAAAAATTCAGTGAAATTCAGTGAAATTCAGGTATTCAAATAAAATGAAATGCGAGGTGTTCTTACAGGTTCTCTCAAAGCCAGGCGTAAACACATATTTTCTTCCAGCCAAGAAAAGCACTGAAAAAGCAAGACCGTTTCCACAGATACCAGATTTCGGTGGCCAATTCACAAATTCCAAGAAATGAGGATAATATTTACTCATACGGTGAGATGCATCTGACAGATGAAGCTATATAATTGAAAAATGTTATTATAAGAGGGAAGCCTTGTGATAGAAAAATGCCATGAGATGCTAGTAGGTATCCTTTCAGAAACCAGAAAGAACAAAGCAAATCATCTAGTGAAATGCTCAGATCTCTTGCCACAAAAAGGCAAGAAATTCCAAGAGGCCTATAAAGCGTTTAGACAAAAAGGTGAAGTCTAGAATTAATAACTGAATGGTAAACAGGAAGATTAATGGCACCAGAGAAAATGCAGATGGTGAAGCCCAGCCTGCAGGCTCAGCAAGACTCTGAATAGGGAGGGGGGAAAAGGCAAGGTGTAAACAAGGTGACCTTCAAAGCCACGGGAATGCCTGCCAACAGGCCAGCTAGAGGGCATCCCAAGACACAGATGTGCCATCTGGGGTAGGCTGTCTCATGACAACATGAACAAGATTTGTCTTTTTCAGAATTTGCAGGGAGGAAAAATGGGTAGCAGCAGAAAATACGAGCATTCCTTCTAAAGCGGCACAACTAAATGCATAGGTTGGAAAAGGATGCTATCTATTTTGTAAAGAAAATATAAAAGAATTTCCTGGATATCCCCACTCAGAAAGGCCTTGTGCCCACTTGTAAAGCCTGCTTACGCAAGGTGTGGAGGAGGAGAAACTGGTTTTCACTAAAAAAATGTTTTCCTTGAGTGTTTATGCTTTAGGTTTATGGTAAAAAGAAAAAAACAAACAAACAACCCTCAGCACAAGCTGCAAAGCAGCTCTTTAAACCCATGATGGTACAAATTTTCCCCATCTTGGCATAAGTCTATTCACTCCAGATGGCACATTGGGGCTGAAAGCAGGTGAAGATTCCTCAGACACCTCTGTGTCTAATATCTGCTTTTACAGAGTTCCCTTGCTCCTTCTTGGTGCTCAGTTGGACCTTGAATCTCCTAATAAGCTTTGGGAACACCTGGCACATCTCCCTTCTTTGCCTACAGTGAAAAGTGGGAGAGAGAAATCTCTGACCACAGTTCTGCAGGGAAGACTGCCTCTTTCAGTCCTGATGCTTAGATCATTGAGGTCAACCAAGAAAATTAAAAATTAATTACAATCACACTTTTAAAAAATAAATCAGTCAAACACTACAGTGGGGCAGTGCTAAGGGGAGCAATGCTATCTCTAAATAAGCCTTCCACAAAGCAAACATGTTCTGCTACAATATCCAGAGGCAAAAACTTTAGGGGAACAGGGAATAAACGACCACATTACAGCCCACTGTGGAAAAAAGCAGACACTAGCTGTGGGAGTCCAGCAGGTAGTGAATTCACACACCTCTTTGCCTTCCAGCCTGGCTCAAAGTATATAAAATCTGAGTATTTCAGGCAAAAACTGGCCCATCTGAGTTCAGTGCCTATGAATGCAGGCAGACACATCTGAGTGGTTTTAATTCTGATAGGCTGCATATCAACTGCAAGGAAGATAGTGGCACGACCTCCAGTTTCACAGCAGGAACCACGGGTGCTGGAGGAGCTCAGGCAGCTTGTGCAAAGCCCCAGCCCCAGCCCCAGCAGAGTTGCATCAAGCGGGCTTGACTTGAGGAAGCTTACGATTGCCCACAGGAGCTGCCATCACGGCTCTGGAAATCAGTACACACCTTTCTCCAGAAAGCCCCATCTTGAGGCTCTGTTGATTGCTTTTTGAATGAAACATGAATGGAGAGATGAAGTACACACCTGAAAACGCTGAAGTGGCATTGAGGAAGGAATCAGGAAGAACAAGGGAGAAAACCAGCAACATGGAGGAAAGCTATTACATTCTTTCTCTTTGCCTCCTGCAGCTAAGCTATGGCAGGGCTTTTCTGAAAACTGCCACAAAAAAGTCTGAAAAATGGAAGCTCTAGGCCTTAAGTTTTGCCTTTTCAACATCTCTCTCCTTTCTCCTCTTCATAACAGAGAAACACTGTAAAATCCTAGATCCGGAAAATGTACGTTCTGGGCCCTTTCCACACCTTGCAAAACACAGTGAAAACAGATGATGGCGGGGAAGAGGGAGAGACAGCCATGCAAGGGGAAAACAAAGTGAAATAGAGAATGGTTGCTCTTCTCTCCTTTCCCCCTGCTCAGCTTTCATTTCCCTTTGTTCATCTAACGTTGAGCCAAACTGAGCCAAAGGAGCTGCCGTGCTGGGCTACAAGATTGATGGCTGCAGGCAGACTCCACAGCGAAGAGACGGATGACTGGTCATTTCCCGCGATGCACTGAGAAACATCCATCCTTGCAGCCATGCTGAGCCCATTTGTGCTCCTTTTCAAAAGAGAGATAAACACGGGCAGCCGGAGGCACCTAAGTGTCCTTCTCTCTCAGAAGGACACAGTTAAACTCCTCTGGGTTCCTTGAGAAGGTCGCTCTGTCCATCCCTGAACATCTGGCTGTGGGATTTGCTAAGTCTCTCCCTCCCCCAGCAATCATCCATCTATTAGAGCACAGGGCAGGTTGGAAGAAAACAGTGAAGAGAATGGTGTGACAACCTCATCAATCTACAGCTACACGCTTGGCTATTTAGTTTTCTTTACGCTATTCCTAAATTTGGGGGCGGGGGGGGGGGTTGGGGGAGGAGGAGAATTGCTACTGGTGTGAAAGAGTGAATTGTGGAAATGGCAACGTGGATTGGAGAAAGTCCTTATGACTATTAAAATGTTGTGCATGTACTAAAGCAGTAGGGAACTAATTAAGATTCAGGATTGAAAAGCAAAACAAAAAAGTTGGATGCACTCTGGTTCCATCTGTAGCACTTGCTGCGAGTTCAGATGTACTTGGGGCATCATCTTTAGCAGAGGGAGGTTATTTTTTTTTTTATTTTGCCCATTCAGATATTAACAGAAAGCTCCCTGGAAGAATATACGGTAAGTATATTTATAGTGCCAACCCTGGTATAGCAGCTTCAGCAGCACAAAGCACTTAATCCTGACTGCTTTCTATTTAGTTAATAGTGTCTTTGTTTGCTGATACTGTCCTAGTCTATAACATTGCTCACAGATACAGCCTCTGTGCTTCCAGTCCTCCTGCCGTGCTGCTACCTCACTTAGGCAATGAGCATTATGTGGCAGATGTACCCACAGCATCATTTACAAATACAGCATCACTCCAGAAAATCCTGGAACTCCTGAACCTCAGTTTGTCAGAGTAACACATATCTGTAACTGTGTCGTTTCCAGACATTGCACCAAGGAAATCATGAGAAGATAAAAGCATTCACCAGCTCTCAAAAACACAAAGAAATGAGTCACTTGTTCAAAGTGTTTAAACATAGTTTTAGCACTCTAACTGTCTGAGCCAGCTTTGAAAATGTCTCTTTTACTCCCATCGTGCAATGCTGTTTATTTTAGACCAACGACAAAAGGATTTTCACTACAGCTCTGTAGGACATGCACAGGATATTAATCATGACCATATGTGTTCCTAAGACATCAAGCCCATGCTTCCCGAGGGCAATCACATGCATTCAGAAGTGCATCATTTCCATCAAGAGGAGTAAAGTTTTCATCCTTTCTCCTACACCCAGAACACAGCTTTGGCTGATGGAAATTGCTGCTCGTTGTAGTCTTTAATGGAACTTTACCTGCCTACAACAGCTAAGGTCCTGCCCCGAAATTACCTTTTTTTTTTTTTTTAAGGGGAACTACGCTCCAAGTGCATCCTAAGTGAAATCTCTGGTCTGGAAGACATTGCACAGAAAAGCCACATTCATCTATTCCATTCTTAATTCCCCTCCAAATGCACATTGCATTGACCCTCCTCCCCCCAAGGAGTTCATTATTGGGACTGGACACCATAGCAAACACCAACAGTGTCAGTATCCTGAAGCATAAAATACCTGTAATTAACTATTAGGCGATCAAATGCAAAATACAGGGACTATTGGCACGAATTGTAATCTAGTAAAAACATACTTAATAAGACATAAATAAAATAAGTAAATAAACCAACCATAAACCTCTCAGATTTATGAGATTTTTATGAGGCTGTAAATTGTTTACTCCAGAGAATGGGAATGACAGACTGAAGACTTCCACCAAGGAAGGTGGTGGGAGGTGCAGGATACAGAAGAGGAAGCCATCACACTCTCCATTCTACTCTCAGCAATCTGTAAAGCACGGCTTGTGAAATTTCAAAAGGGACTTTACATTAACATTTATTGCTCATTCCTTTATATGATGCACCAGAAAAATGGCACATGCTCTAAATTTTATAATATTTCATACTACAAAACAATTTCATTTGCTATGTGTCAGAAGAACATAGAAAATTGAATAAAAGGGGTTTTTTAAATCATATTTTGAATGTAATGACATTCCATAATGTCATTTTTGCTATCTTTTGTTAATATTTTCTGCTATAAAATAGTGCACAGGTTCTACTATATAGTTGATCCAATAGCCCAGAGCCTTTATTGGGCTCTATCTTGCAGGATGCTGAGTATCAAACCTGCAAGTCTGGTCCGACCCAGTACTTTACATGTGGATTTAATTTTAAGCATCTGACAAGTCCCATTAATTACAAAAAGATAACTCATGTTCTTAGAGCCCAAGCTCAGGTGCTTTCCTTGTCTGGGGTTAGACAGCTCGGCATCTTACAAGACTAAGCCCTGGGGACTTGATCCTATAAACCCTTTTTCATGTGATTACCAGAGAAGTCCCAGGATTACTCACATGACCATACCAAAGAGATGCAATGCGTTAGATAGAAGACACCCATTTCCTTGTGTCCTTGGACCTTGTGTCCAGCACTTGCATCCAAACAGTTCCTGTGCTTCACAAAAATCCTTTTGCTGATGCAGTTTATTCTTTCCCAGGCATCAGTACTGGCTATACTGAGAAAAGTGCCAGGAGGTCTGCCAGCAAAGCTGTTGAGGTTCAGCTCTAGCTGCAAGACTCCTACAGGGCAGAGAGCTTCCCAGCCACCCCTCCCCTTCGCTGGGAGCTGATGATTGGTGCCTTGGGGGAAACGAATCTGCTGGGTTCCAGCTTTTCCCCAGGTATCATCCCTCCCCTGGCACGTCCCCAGGGGTTCCCATACCCCTTCCTCCTGACAAGCCTTGAGGGAACTGCTTGGGCAACCCCCTCCTAGCATCCCCATCACCTACCTGAGGAGCACCCAAACACTCTTTCAAAGCTACTTCTTCCCTAGGAAGAGAATCTCATCCTCAGCTCACCTGCACTCCCCTCTTTTTTAAGGCTGAATCTGTTTATTTCAGTAGTAAGTAATCCTGATGGTTACTTGCAAACATCAATGTTAACTTCACAGTAAGGGGACAAATCCCACAGCATTTTTCTACACAGCATCTACAACTCCCTGAAAGGAGGCTGTAGAGAGGCAGGGGTTGGTCTCTTCTCCCAGGGCACAGATGATAGAACAAGGGGGAATGGCTTCAAGTTGCACCAGGGGAGGTTCAGGTGAGATATTAGGAAATATTTCTTTACTGAAAGGGTTGTCAGGCATTGG
>BJBW01008592.1:0-88397 GCA_004320125.1 Scolopax mira | reverse complement strand
GGGATATGGATTAGTAGAGGATTGGTGTTGTTTTGGGTGTGGTGTGGGGTTTGTGTGTGGGATTTTTGTTCGTTTGTGGGTTGTTTGGGTTTTTTTGTCTTTTTTTTTCTGTTGTTGTTTTGTTTGGCTTTTGTTTTGTTTTTTTCATTGGTTGGACTAGATGATCTTAAAAGATCCCTTCCAACCTAGGTGATTCTGTGATTTTACCTCTCCGGTAGGAATAATATGTCTCCTAGAGACACAGCACTCACAGTCAGGCCTTGGCAGCTCAAGAGGCACATGCTGAAAAAAAACCTCTTCCCAAAGAGGCGTCCTAAGCAGCCAGATGTAGGTCAAACACACACGAGCCAAGAAAAGCGACAATGCAAAACAACGGGCTGGAAAAAACACATAATGGGTGGCAGCACCACATGCAAGCTCCCTCTCGAGCAGCCCAGGTATTTCAAGCCAATGTCCCCTCAGCTGCCCGAGCCCTCAGGTCTTGCAGAACAAGCCCCAAGAAATGACCTGCAGTCACACTGTAAAGGCTCTGAGTTCATCAGCACAACTCATTCCTTCAATTTAATGCCCTGCTGTAGTGACCAAAACATTTTTCAAAATGGCCTGGCTCCAAAGTCATCATAACTCTATTTTCACAAATATACTAAATACAGATGAGACTACACACCAGTGGAAAAATCACCTCTAAGTGGTCGCCCTGCTTCTGAAATTACAATAGCCTTGTGTCTGGGTCGCTGCACATGCAGCTGATGTTCAGAGAACTCAGAAAGAGAGAGATTTAACAGTTTCCAAAATAGCCTTATCTCCTTCAGTTGCTACTTCTGCCTTCACTTGATGACAAGAGCCAGAGGGTTCTGGCTTCAAATGGGCTTTTGATCAAAACCCAGAGAGGTTCCAAAGCCCAGTGGCTTCTTCCTGTAGCTTTCTCCTAATTATGCAAACTGGCTCAGCCACACAAGAGGCAGGAGTAATCCCAGGTGCTTCATATGGGCAGCCTTAGCTAACCAACTCACTTCTCCTGGTAAAACTGTACATACAAAATACTTGTAGTGACCTGTTCCAGATCCCACAATTGAAAGAGAAACTATTTACACAGAGTTAATCCTGTAAATTCTAGCAGCATGACTGCGGAGTTTAAATGGCAAAAACGATGTTTTTGTTTTCTTGACTAAGCTATTTATAGAATATGATTTGCTTTTCTAAAAACGAACATGTTTTATTTCCATACCTGCAAAATCATGAAATCCTGTCTGGGGAAAATATATTCTTGAACCTAATGAGCTGAACTAGTCTAAGAATTTGCAACTTATCACACGCAACAATACCCATCAACAAGAGTGCATGGCTTGAAGGAGAAGTTATCACAGCCCCAGCAGCCATGACGTACATTTTGGCCACAGCTCATCTGTGACCAAAATGAAGCAAGAAGAGTTACACTGTGCAAACCTTGAGATACCTTCCTAGTATTTACACTGCACAGCCAACCTTGCGAAAAATGGCTCAACAATTCACCTATGGTGAGTGTCTTTATTTGTTTATATGGGTGTGTAACAAATTACTTGTTTTTCATCACCATCCTGGTAGACATAAGCCCAGTTGGTTTTGCACCACAGTACACTTTCATACCAGTTTTGCAAAGCTTCATGTTGATGGCCAAAATGTTTAATACTGGCACTTTGAAGGCTTGGCAAGTGGCATGGCACACTTTACTCACACATTACTCTCTAAATAAAGGTCTCCCTTACCCCTCCCAAACTCTCTAAAAAGATTTATTAGTTCCCTTTTAGGCACTTCTCTGAGATAGACAAATGAGAGCAATGTTTTAGCACCTCTCCTTTACACACTGAGAAGCTGAGAGAAAAAAAAGAGATATTCCTTTATCCCTGGAGCTGTGCAGTCCTGTATGGGATACAGGCGATGCCAGTGCCTGCTGGTGGGGCAGGACATTAAATGCTGAGGTTGGCACCTCTACCCCAGGCTGGCAATGGGACAAAGATATTTCAAAGCAGGACTTGCACATCGAGATTCAGTGCCAGTGAATATAGAAAGGGACAGGTCTCCAGAATTCTTAGTGCCACCCAAGTAACGGAAAGCAAACATTATCTGGCAGAGATTTGGACCAGCAAAAGTCCACGTTGTAGGAAGAATTTAAAGGTGGTGGATGAGATGGAATAAAGTCAGGTTAAATATGCGTGAGAAAAGAAGAAGCTGATTTACAAGGAGGTCCCAGGATAATGAGTTTTCTCTTGACGTCAGAAAGTCACCTTTTCTAACCCAAGTCATAGCTGGATGTGCAAGTGCCATAGAGCAGCAGTTCTTGCCTGTGGTGCCATGTCCCGCTGTGAACAATCTGAAGGCAAGATTAGCAGAGAATTGGAGCCTACTGTTTTGATTCAGTAGCATTGATGGACTCATCTGTAAGCTGCAGGCTTAGCTGATGAATAAACACCTACTTAAATTTAGGCCAACACTTAGGTACTTTGCTGTATAAGAAGTCCAAAAGAGAAGGCTTAGTGGAAAGCAGTATATTTATTATAAATAAAGCTAGAGCTCGTAAAAAATAAATTTTCTCCCCATTTGCATGAGAGGTTCCCAATTCGCTAAAGAAAAGACAGGATAGAGACTGTTGTGGTGTTTAGGGATTCCTACAGCCATGATGAATGTTTTCTTTTTCTTATACATTTAAATTACCTATCTAGCCCTAAAAAAAAAACAAAAAACCAACCAACACCTTCCAGCATCCCCACTTCCAGATTTGAATTCACAATATAAAGCTCCATTTTATTCCAAAGTGCTACAGAAATGTGACATACACAGATACAGGATAGGATTCAGCACAGTCAGGGTGCAGATGTGCACTCGAACACATCAAATGAGAACTGAAAACAATCCACCCTCCCTGACACAAAAAAATTCAAGTATTTTTTGTTTTCTTCTACATGAGGTGCCAAAAATAAAGATTGAAGGGAATGGGTGAAAATGAGATCTGCTGTAGCTCAACCAGAAACTAGAGGATCCATGTGGAATCTCTCAGTAAAATTCTTTGACATGTGTAATGCAGCTTCTTCCAATAGGAAGCTCACCATCATCCAGACTGTGATGTTGAGTTTTTTGACATTTGATCTAATATTTGCCTAACACTTGACCTAAATAGGACTGTTGCTTTGGCACCACCCACCAAAACCAAATCCTGTTTCTAATAAATAATAATTTTATAACAGGCTAGTCCTGCCACAGAAGAAAATCTCTTTAAATGTTGACTCACGGGGTAGGCTCAATCCCTCCCCTGCTCTAGTTTTACTAGAAGCTCCGTTCATTTTTGGAGAGGTAAATCCTGACTTGCTTCAAGTTTATACGAATGGGAGTCCGGCCCTGCCCTTACAAAAAAATCCCATTATTCACTGCTCCCTCTGCTGGCCTCGCAGCCCCGCCGCCTTCTGCAGATGCCCAAGCAGAGGAGCAGACACACGCACAGCCCATTGGCAATCCTACCACAACTAAACACCTGGCAGGTGGGCTCAGGCATGCGAAAAGAAACGAGAAATTAAAAAAAAAATATTAAAAAAAAAATCCTAAAATCAGTGATATTTTAAAGTACTGAAGAATATATTATAAAAAATGAGGAGGGTTATTTTAAAAGCAAAAGTACTTCAGGATGCAGAAGTACTTGAATAAAAAGCAGATTAAAACCCCAACATTTTAATTTCAAGACTTTGGAGGGAAGAGTTGATAACAGGCTATTAAATTTCACGTTACATGAGGCATCTAGACAAAGTCATCTGAGAAAAAAGTTGCTCCTGTCTGCTGGCTGTCATGTCATACCTGCCCCAAATTTATGACAGCAAATGTTTATAAAATTAAGGAACAATTAAAAAAGCTAAAATACGCTCTACACAAAAGTATCTTTTGTAAATTGACATCTGCAGAAATCTGTCAGAAATCTGAACAATCAATACATATCATAGCCCCCTTCAGGAATACACTATCTAATTCATCTGAATTTTACAGAGGTGCTCTTACTTGGAATTATTCTACCAGTTTTGATCCTAAGATAATCTTAACAGATATTAAAAGAGGAGCCACCGCCAGGTTTGACAATACAACAGGAGCCTAAGCTTTAAACACAGATAAGTTTCCATGTATGCTAAGTTTTTATATATATATATGTTTCTATATATCCAACAGTAGCTGATGAGATTTTTCTCTCAGTCAAGTAACTTTTCATCTCTCATTCTCATCTGAACTCATTTTGTTTGTCCTTATGTCCTGAGAGAAAGGGCCAAGTGGTGCTTTGTAACGTATTTATGATATTAATTCATGAAAAGCAAACCACCCTGTGAAGCGCCTTGCTCTTAAAGTTCTTCCCTAGATTGCTACTAGGCAGACATCAATAATTTGCTATATAGAGCAGGAATCAGTAGAGGTGTAGTGATAGACTGAAACACAGGATTTCAAATACCACTTTGGAAGCAATTAGCAAATGTTAGCAGAACATTAGCAAAATAGAAAATGTTCGCAAAACTTTTTGTTAAGAAAAAGTGTTGATTGAGAAACACCACTGCTGTCTTGTAGCACTGAACTAGAATTAACATGTGATTGTGTAGAAATCACCGAAATAGAAAGTGAAACTAGTCAAGGTTAATGAAAAAAATGATAGAAGGAAATTCTCACTACATTAGTTATTTTAATTATTTTTAGGCTCTATTATCTTTGAGTGACACTGGACATAGCAACCAGGGAAAGAAAATAGAATATGGAACTAAGTAGAACTGAACTCTTTCTCTGTTCTTGGGTTGGATTTCCAGCTCTACCACAAACCTTTGGTTAAAGCCTCATAGAAGTATTTTATTATCTTTGTTGTTCATTTCTTCATTTTGGAACTAAAGTATTTCCTCTATTATATTTTGTATATTTGGACTATACAAATATATATATTTGTATATATAATCTTCTATGTACTATATATACTTACATACTATATATGTATGTACTATATATATACATAGAAATATACATTTGTAATTACACAACTATCTCAGAGAGTATAATAAGCCCTCACAACGATGATCTAACACGCTGCTTGAGTCTCTAGATTCTATCACATAAATGACACCAATGCTAATTCTGTCCTTTGCTTTTTAATTTCATCCTAACTTTATCTTGGTGAAGTGCCCCATCGTAAAGAGCACTGACCTCCAGAGTCAGACAAGAGTCTGGGGGCACTCACCACTTCCCAGGAGAAGCACAGTACCTTGTACAATCAGACACAGATTCTACGAGGTAAATTGAGATGGTTGAAAGAGCTAATAGCTTATCTGCAAGGATTCTGTTCATTCATCCACAAGCACACTCACATAGGTATATCCTATATGTCAAGTTAAAAAACAGATTAGGCACTGTTT
The DNA here is from genome assembly GCA_004320125.1 of Scolopax mira. NCBI lineage: Eukaryota > Metazoa > Chordata > Aves > Charadriiformes > Scolopacidae > Scolopax > Scolopax mira. Next base: position 82,995 of record BJBW01008592.1, on the reverse strand, counting down.
AAGTAGTATCTAAAAATCTGTTAGCAGTACTTGCCTCAAACAATTCTACCACGGTTCATCACAGCAAATGAAAAATACTTTTGTTTACTTTTACCTCTTCAACAGCTGGTTTGAAAAAAAAAAAAAAGAAGCCATTTCTGTAGTTGAGCTGAACTGACCAGGGATAAGTAACTGGACAGACACTGGCACAGGACACCAGCTCATTCTCACTGGAGTGGCCGCACACACAAACCCCACTCCACACTCTCCAAGTGGGTGGGAAGGCTGCTGCCGTGAGACATCATCGCTCTTGGCTTTCAGTCCAAACCAAAGGACAGCAGTGACTTGAGACAAAAGCTTTCCAGCCATATTCTTTACACTTACATAGCATGTGAAATAAAAGCTCTGTGTGTATGTATGTACGCACGTATCTATATTTAGCCATCTTGTAAAACTGAAGTAGGACACTATGGTTTAAATTCCACCAGAGTTTTTGGCCATACCCACCCTGTCTGTTCTCATCTGCATAGCTGAAAAGCTTGGGTAATACCCGACTGTAAGCATGGTTTACTGTAGGTCATACCACTTCCACAATGTTAATACCTGACCCAACGTACAATCACGATACCACCCAGCACCACAACACCACTACGTGGGTAGGACGTGAAACAATTAAGATATCAAGGGCCCTTGGGTATACTTGGGGATCTCCCATTTCTAACTCTCGTTTTTCCAGTTGCTCTGATATTACTGAGGGCCAGAACCCTAGTGCTTGCCTTCATGGCACCTGCAGCTCAAGGGGTGGTAGCTCCAAAACTGCCAATCCAGCAGTCAGCAGGGCCAGCACCAGGGGGTGCGAATACTTGCTTGGGCCACATCTGGGCTTTTGGGCTGACTCTTTGTAGCCATAAATTGTGTCCAGAAGTTCAAGACTTCTACATAACTCCAGAGACACATAGACCTAAGATTTTTGTTTTGGTAGCTGGTCAGCAGCAGGTCAGTAAGCAAGAATTGTCTTGCTAGCAGTTGAAATCATTTAGTAAGAATGTAGCATTTATAGTTACAGCCTACTTTTGTGGTGTTGATACCTTGCAGTTTTAGGTAGTGCATGACACAGCTCAGTAAGTGAGAGTTTTGTATTTGGTAATCCCAAAATCTAATGAAGAAAATAGTGATACTCCAACAGTCTCCTGTTTTTTTTCATAAAATACAAGTGCACTATAATGTTTTTCTTGGGGTCAGTTGCTGCTGGCTTCTTAATGGAACACGGTGCTTTTATTGTCCTGGTCTGCTGCTTTTATTTGGTTTCAAGTGGAAGTGTTTGGTTTTAAGAATAGTTACAGCCAAAGTTGTAAAGATCAGAACACTGGAATAGATGTTGCTGATACAGCCTTTAGATGCCTGTTTTCCTCTGCCACTGCACTCAGTTACATGCACGGTTTGCCCTAGCAAAGTTGTTTGATCAAGGGTCTAGCAACATTCATGTTCATACTATTTCTGAACATCCTCCATCTCCTCCAGTAGCCTATCCAATAGATATGGGATAGAAACAAAGTGTTGCCAAACCTTACTCACAGTAACCGCTTCAATGACAATACAGTCAGTATTTGTGTTTGTTACGGTGGCAGTCTCACTAGAAGTATTTCTAAACAGTTAACAAATGTAAAACATAATAAAACTAAGGCTTTGCCCTAATCTGATGTTGTAGAACAGCTACTCACATCCAAACCCAGCACAAGCACTCTCGGGCTGCTGAGAACCTCTAAGCTATGACTAGGATGTCCAAGCCCTAGGTGGAGTGAAATGATGGAATATTTAGATTAGATTTCTTCCAAATTTATTTTAGACATCCCACAGTTGTCATCTATGTGCTTTTTGAGGTATCTTAAATTGACACATCTTTGTCTGCCCCACAGAGTCATCTAGTGATTAACAGAGGAGTAAAAAGGTCAGCATAAAGGAGCTTCCCAAGTTCAGCACAAGGCTTTACCCCAGTGTTCCCCTTAAAACATACAGTATTTCTGCTGTCCAAGCTCCAAATAAATTATGCTATCTTTTCCTCAAATTTTCAAAGCTACCTTTGAATGGAGATCCAATGTTTTCCATAGGTTTTATCCTTTTAAATCAGAGATGGGAAAAATCACATTTTTGGCTTGTGAGTCAATTCTGGATATGTACAGACAGGGTGAAATTATTTTGTGATGTAACTGATAAGGAAAGTTAATCACTAGATAGAAATTGGTTGGAAAATAGATTTAAATAGTAGAGCAATATAAATTGCCTTATTTGGCTGCCACTGGCAATGCAACAAAAGTAGCACTCCTGAGATGCAGAAGAGATGTTTATAGCAGGGAAAACAACACAGAGACAGACATGCTGAGGTCTCTTTATCTGATAACTTTGTGGTAATTGCCTTTCATGCCCTGTGGCATGTAGGATGCACTAATTTGGCATTCAGCAAAGAAGCATAATGCAAATAAAGAAGAGTCAAACTCTACACTACTGCTTTACCTTACTAAATTACCAAGGCACAGCCATGTTTGCATCATCACAAAGTCTGAGGTAGACATTTCTATGGACCAACATCATCTTCTTCCTAGAGTCCAGTCTCATTTCCACCATCGTAACCCGTCAGATTCCACCAGTTCTTTCTGACTGGCTCTGCTGTGAGGTCTCGTTCTATTTGCTGGCTGAGATTTTGCCCTTGGATTGAATCCCAACAGAGCAGTTACAGGCATTTCTTCTTCTTGTCCAACTGTCTGCTGACTTCTCCTTTATTGAATGTAGGGAACCTTCAAAAACCATTTCTGCCAAAATAAATATGAATGTTGCCTCCAATTTTATTGGGATTAGAGGTTGTCTCTATCGCCCCTTCCTGTCTCTTCATCAGCTACCATGTAGGAGCAAAGTCATCAGTACTGCTGGGCATAACTCAATTCCCAGACATCATCTTCTGTCAAACAGGTTTTTTAAATATTCTTAATTTACATTTTGGGGTTTTCTCCTGTACTTTTTATACTGGCAGTGTCTTGCCTCTGAAAAACCACATACAGCTGTGAGGACATATTCCTCTTTCTCATAAAAGTTGACCCCAAAGACAGCAAGCACCTATTTCACTGTCTCTCAGCATCAGACTCATCACTTCATACAGTTTAATTGTGGGGGAAGCATAAGAATGAAAGAATGGACTGCAGCACACATACAGGCATACGTGCATATACAAATGGGGCATATGCTCCCTAATTTGTATTGTTTGCTGTTTGTAATCTTGTCACACCCGTGGTCCCCAGCCTCGTTATAACAAAAATCTTATCAGTGTCCTGTTCCACACACACAGCCAGTCTTTTTCATAAAGATTAGGCAGCAGATGCCAGACTGAGATTTTGTATTAATAACACACTGAGGTAATAATTAGTATTATATCAATCCTTTACATCCTTGTGAATTCTCTAATAGAGGTCAGGATTTACCCCTATGGAAGGTACATTCAGTTCCCATTGCATTCAGTGCAAGTTGTACACATTTCTGAAAGGGGCAGCTGAGTGCAGAGGGTTTGGTGGTGATTGTTACAGCAAATCACGTAAGATGCAACAGATGCAAAGAGAAATGGTTGGAGAGGGGCAAAGATAAAGTCCAAGGTCTAAATGCCAGGTTTGCATGTATGCCAGCTGCTCTGCAGCACAGGAGGGAGAGAGAGGCAAACACATACTTACCAGGTTTAATTTCCAGCAGCTTCAGCCTGGAATCCTCAGGAGGATGCAAACGCCTCTTTTTGCGCCAGCAACGTGCTGGGTACGTGTAGAGCTGACCTGGGGCCAGGCCTGAAGATTAAAGGCAAAAAATAAATGTAATCATATTTCAGTTTGTAAACCACAAGCACTGTCTCTAGCATCTTTGATCTTGCCCTTCCAGGCTCTCCTTGTTGGAGGGTTCAATCCTGCAAACAGTGAGGCAGAACTACACACTCCAGGCATCCAGTGCTCCTGAGGCTCCTCAGCACCTCTTGGGATCAGGCCTACAGAGAATCTAGGTCTCACTTATAGACTTCACTCAGCTCACTGAAACCAGAGCTGCCTATAAATAATTTGTGATTTCTTCAGGGTAAATAGAATTTCAGATTCTTCCGGGTCACAGGGGTGATGCCTCTACAGGCAGAGAAGGCCCCTTGGGAAAGAAGAGATGAAGTTCCAACACACAAATCACAAGGCCCTGGTGCACAGAGCAGCTCAGGAAATTTGTGTCTTCCAAGCGGGAGCAAACCAAGATCCATGGGATCTGGCTATTTGGACTCTATTTTTGACCAAATTCTGGACACCTGTTTGAAGACAGATTCTTTATTCTGGTTATTACCTCCTCATGTCAACATCCTGAATGAAGGAGGGGGTACAGGAGCAATGTTTACATTACTGCATGCTCCACTGAATCACATTGGGCATCGCTGGCTTCAGAGCTGCCCTGGCTCTCCTGACAGACACCCAGTAGCCAGCGTTCAAGCTATTCTTTGCTCTCTTGTATTCAGAACACAGCAGGGCTTTGTGAATGCATCGCTACTAGGGGCACAGAAGCACACTGCCCAGTGCTTCAAAGGATCCTCAACTGCCCCAGATACTCACGACACACAGAAATACCCAGCAAGACACAGAAAAGTTGGAAGAATGTCATTCTCTCCCTTGATTCCCCTGCCCTCTCCATCCACCAGTTCTGCTTTGGCTTTTGTGTTCTTCTGTTAGTCTTGAAGTGGGTACAGAGCACAACTGCAATTCCAGACTCACTGGCCTTAGAAAACAAGTAAGGCCACATAAGACAAAGGGCAGGAGTGGTGTTACCATCTCTGACACTAGTGATAGTGAACAGCTGGACAACATCAGGGCAGTGCCAGGAAAGCAGAACAGCTCAAGGGCAGCAGGATGGCCCGAGTTCTCAGCCATCCCTTCTGAAGCAGCCAAGAAAATGTACCAGCTTGGGAACAAAACTGACTCACTGAACCAAATGAGGACTATGAAAAAAACTAATATCCTGTTACTTGGGGTAGGGGGTAGAGAGACTGGGAATTAAAAAAAAACCACCACAACAAAATTATTCACCTTAAGAGAGTGGGCTAATCAAATTCTGCATGCCCATCCCAAGAAGGATACCCTTCAGAGCAGGGCACTTGGGACTGGTTTGGGAATAAAAATGTGAATAACTAGCATGTCTGCAGTGTTTGGACACACTTCTTCATGGCACTTTGCAAACATTAGCCACGGCAAACAATTGCTGTTATGATGAGGTGCATTGTGCCTGGCTCTGATGTGAGTCATTAAAGAGGTGGAGGCAAGAAGCCTCACCCTTTCACAGCAGGTCCTGTGCAAGAACTTGCTCACACCATTGAAATGGCAGTTGCTAGACCAAAGCAACAGGAGAGAGAATCAGCCCTCCACAGAGGAGTCGTTTGAATGAAATAAGCACCACAGCTTTGAGATTTTGTCCCGGACAAAGAGGAGCAAGGATCTACTGCAGTTTTGGGGGAGTATTTGTTAACGTGGGTTCAATTATTGAGCAGTCTTATATGATTAGCAGTTCTGGATTCAGCCAGGACAGTGAAAGACAAATACAAATGCTGAAAGCCCAACAAAAAGGTATCCTCGAAAAGACAGGTGGGAAAGCCTCTTCCCTAGAGTACCTACAGCCACTCCGGGTGGCAGATAGATCAATAAGAGACTATTGATCCAACATCCATCTCTGCACCCCTTGAGGTAAGGTCTCTGTTCCTGCTTACAACGCCCTTGCTCATTAATACACAACCATCCAATGAACTTAAAATATATACCAGACCTTCACTTGATCCAAACCCATAAAATGCTACCATCAGTTCATCCTGCCCCCGTATGTCACTGCGCTGGCTCACACAAAGTGTGGATCTTTGGTTTACACAGAGGAGGGACAACAAGGAAAGTATCAGTTCTGAACTTTGAATCTAACCCCTCCACAGCTGATCTTGCAGTACATATGGAAATAATGTATATATAGGGCTTATTGTCTTCAGTCTTGGTTGTCTCTCCCTCTGGAGCCTTATAGGGCAACCAGAGAAGGTTCCAACCATTTGCTTATAGAGGAAATAGCAGAACCTGCAGTGAGTTATGTTGTTTATCTCATTAGTGTAGGAGAGCCATAACTCAAAGCTTGTGTGAAAGGCCGGGGGAGGAAGGGAAAAGAAGGAGGGAGTTATGTGCAGTATTGTGTGAAATTAACCCTGAACTGTTTATCATGAGATGCATTTTTCTGACTCCCTTAACAAAGAGGACAGAAAGAAACCAGGTTAATACATTGAGATCCTGACTCTCCTCTCTGTTTTTCAAGCCCTCTGCAGGTGAAAAGAGGTCCTGGAGCTTTGCCATTTGTCTTTATAGAGTTTTTCAGGTTAGGGATAGTAAACATCAGTGAACACAGCACACAAGACAGGCACCAGGGTGGGTGGCAGAGAATTTTTAGAGACCTTCAGCATGGGCATAAGTGCATTGTGTACAGCCTGAAAATAGGCATGCTAAAACTGTAGAGGGATGCTTTGACCCACTCTAATCCTACAAGATGATGCAAAGAGACCCAAGGGAGCACTAAATGGGCTAATAAAAATCAAGAAAGAGGAGAGCAAATATGGGGGGAGAAGGGCTGCTTCATTTCGCACTGATTATTCTAATTCAGAATAACAAAGGCATCAGAGTTGGTGGCGGATGCAGATGCAGGAGGCTTGTTTCACTGAAGACTGTCTGTGAACACTGTTCCACCATTAGCACTGCCTTCAGCCCTGCAGGAGAAATACCACTGATGTTCTTTTACAGGGTAAACTGCCAAACAGTTCACTATCAAAAGTGAGGAAAGAAAGACATGCACGATGAATTTGCTCAAGGTAGCCCAGAGAGCTTGTGGCTGAGAATGGCAAAGCTTTAAGATCTCCTGGTTCTGGTGTGATGCCCTAACACTGTTACAAGGATGATTTCTTCCATAAGTGCGGAGAGAGCAATGAGACCCAAAGAAGAAGAGTACTTGTGTCTATCTTTGTGGCAGATGCTCCTGCCAAAACTTTACTTGTGGATATAGTGGATGTGTGCCTGCTTATGATTGCATTCAAAATGACAAAAATAGCAGCACCTTACTCATAAACAAATGCTATAAGAATAGAAATTCCTTGGGTAAACAAAAAAAAACACAAAAAAAAAAAGGAAAGGAAAGCCTGTTGTGCCAAAGCATAATCTCTCAGGAATGGAGAATTTTCAGATGAAACAAAAACCCAACTGTGGTCATGAAGCAACCTACAAAGGAAGGGTTAGCCCAGAACCTCAGACAACTCCCAGCTTGTAAACCACATTCAGTGGTTCCAGATTACCCCTGTAGTTTTTGGCACCTGAAACGTTCTTAGGGTATTTTTAACACTGATAAAACACCTGTTGTCTCCTGCACCAGAAGTGGCTGCATTTTACTATACAGTGAGTTTTCTGATAGTACTGCAAGAAAATACTACATCTACTTTGGATATTTTAGGAACAGGAGCAATGCAAGGATCCTTCCCTCAGGAAGGGAGAGGGGAAGTTTCAGCTAAATGCCCTTCAGGGGTGGCAACTGTTTTCTTAGTCTGGCCCCAGGAGGGGAGGGAAATTTCCTATGTGTTCCTCCCACTTTACCTCCTGCAAACTGGCCAGTGGAGGAGATAAGAGCAGCCTGCACCTTCCCATAATTCCAGATCTGGAGTTTTGTAGGATTTTTCAGTATGGTTTACAATAACTGGGATGTGTTTATGCACACCTCTATGTTGTGCTTCTGGTACCCATGCACCCTACACCCCTCCCTGCCTGGATTCTCTAATCTGCACTGAAAAAAAACTTTAAAAAATAGAAACCCAGTTTGGTGCTGTTGAAAAATCTGTTGCCTGAGCTAATGGTGGGTCAGATACTGAGGCATACTCTAACAAAATTCCTACTGGTGTTTAGGAGGACTTCTGTCTGAGTAACATCTCAATGTTTAAAATAGTAACTGTCCTTTCAAACAAGGAGTTCAGATGGATTTACTCTAATGAAGGAAAGACTGACAAAAGTCTAGAAAAATAATAGTGCTCTTTTCCCTTGAGTTTCACTGAGCTTTGGAAGAGGCATTAGCCAAAACTCTTTAAGGACACATAACAACTTCTTTCTGCACATGACGAACCTGTGGGTCTAGAACTGATATCAAAGTAACTTGTCCTATATTTTACCTCAGCTTTATATCCTTCCTAATATGATTCCTCAGCATCCATCTGAGAAACTTCCACCTCCACCTCTCCACCCTGAAGACAATTCCAATCCTGCTTAGAGCAGGGCATTGTGTCTTCTGCTACAGAATGGGATCAATAGCACTAAAAGAGCTACAATGATGCAGCCTTAGAAACTACCATGTCAGGCACTTCTCTGAGAGAGAATAATTAGGATGAGCTCTCTGCAGTTACCAAAGGAAATCCCCTGCAGGCACAGAGGTTCAGGCAGCTTCTCTTCCGTGTGGCCTGTAGCAGGTTAGAGCTCCTATTAATTAAACCCCATGAGGGCTCAGTGGCCAGCCCTCCATACGTGCACATGCACACGCAGACACAACGCTACCAACCTGGTCCCCTGTGCCTCTTCTCCATCCAGATGTAGCAGTTGTTCTGAGCAACCCCAGTCTGCGAATCCAGGAAGGGGAGGCGGACGCTTCGCTCCGCGCACAGCCGGGAGTTGTAGCTGCGACAGTGCTCGATTGCTTCTTTGTAGAACTGGTCCCCGAGTCTGCCAAAAGAGACAGGGCAGAGAGTGAGAAAGGCTGCATTGCCCCCTCCCAACGAGTTGAGGAAAAAAGGGTACACGAGGTTGGTTGAAAAATGGACAAGCGGGAAAACTTGCCCCGAACGTGTGCGAAGCTTGTGGGCACGAGACACTGCTGAAGCAGATCAGGCAAAAAGTGCCACCAAAAGATCAGGCTCTCGGCAACTGGACACAGATCTTTTCAGTAGTGGAGTAGCTACTGAATGAGCAAATGATGCAACCCCACTGGCCCATGACCCTGGGTCAGGCAGCACACGCACCACAGTGACCTCAGTCCATTGTTTCTCTTCCCTCACACTTTGCCCAGCCAATTCGTCAAACCAGTCGTTTCAATCCTGTGTTACAGCAACTCCTGCACTACATTTTGAGCAACCAGAAAGCCAGACAAGTTTAGGAGAACTTCACTCCAGCACTTGTGGTGTCAGAAAGCCCATAAGAGCAAAGGACATAGTCCTCATAGCGTGTGCTTCTGAGGCATGAAACTAGGACTGTGTCTGCAGGGGTCAGACTAGATATTTTGTCATAACCCTTCCAGAGTTTTCCACAGTCAAGCCTGTGGCACCAACAGCACCAGGCTACAGCAGTGACCGGTAAGATCCAGCATAGAAAATGCCGCTTTCCTCTGGAGCCCAGTGGGAGGAACAGTACTAAAGACAATGTCATTTATTTAATAAATAACTATTTGTACAAAAAAATTCTGTAGAATCTTCATCTTCCCTTGAGAAAGGCTTAAAAACTCTGCTTGCTGGAGATTACCAAAATCCTCCCTCAAAATTTTTCTAAACAGGGAAAAGCATCAAAGTAGAGCTACCCTGAGGACACAAAGCAGCTGTCATGCTGGAGCATTGCAGAGTAGGTGGGCCACACTGCTGAACCTCAATCTTGATCTATTGTCAAGGTGAAATTCAGTCGTGACATGAATAAGCTACCCATTAGGGGTAAGTTCATTAGAAAATAGGAGTAGAGTGATGTACAGCATAACTTGCTCTGACTCTGATATTCATTAGTGTGCAAAAGGGGTATAGCATGCACAGCAAGGGAGCCGAAGGGATGCACACACAGAGATAAAAGAGACTCCCTTTCCTGTTCTATTAGTTGTTTTCCCTGCTACCCTCTTCCATACACACAACTGGCATTTTAACAGTATACTTCTCTTGCACACCTCTGAATGTCAAATTGGTGCAAATTGCTCTGTTGTGCCATCTGTGCCTTTTTTCACATCTTTTAAGTCATTCCTCAGTTGCACCTAATGACTTTGATGGGAGCCATACTCTTTTCCCCTGGGCTGTATGGGCCCAATATCCTCCCACTGACACGGGCCAACAGCAGAGAAGAACACAAGAGCAGGGCAAATACAGAGAGAAGTGCCTCTGTTTCTCCTTTCTCACTTCTGATGTTCAGAACTTCCCCAATTCTCAGGTTATCCAGTGGTAGGGATATTATACTTAATAGACTTCAATGAATCTTCCTTCCATGAATTTGTCCAACTAACACTTCAGCCCACTTATCTTTTTTATACCTAAAACCTTGTGGGGCGGTAAGTTCCACACCTGAAATATGATTCATGTGAAAAAAAGGAAAAAAAAAAAGCATTTCCTTATGTTTGTTTCAAGCCATATCTCAATTATTTACAATTCCAAGTCCATAAGTCTCTCACAAAGCTTCCAACAGGTCATTTCTCTAATGAGCAGAGGGTATCCAGCATATCAAGTCCCTGCATGTGGAACAAGTACCATGGCTGGATGCTGGAGCCCACCAGCTTCTTGCTGCTTTCTGCCACCAACTTCTGACATTTCAGAGTCCCCAAGAGAGAGAAGGGGGACAGATCTCCACAGAAATTGCACACAGGAGTTCCTGGGGAGCAGCCAACACAGGGACCTTTGCAGGACAGCTAAAGGACAGAGCACTCTGGGCTGTGTAAGTGAGTGAAGGGCAGAGCCATAGGCAAAGCGTGTACAGTGGGGGTCCCTCCGGACACTAAATCCCCTGTAATGACCTCAAAACCCTTTGTCCATAAAAAGGCTGGGGGGGGGGGGGCAGGGGGGGAGGGAAAGGGAGCAGAGGAGAAAGGTAAAGATAAGCTGCACTACTATACAAAGAATGTGACGAGGAAGAAATGAAAGCTTATTAAAAGCTGTAATTAAAGTTGTACACTTGTGTAATCAAAGTCAGTAACAAGGAGACTCCAGTTGATCAAAGATTAACAGCTTTTTCCACAAACACTCGAGCTTCCACACAACTATGTCAGATTCCCCCTGCATCAAGCCAGGGATGCTCACTAACTCCAAGGAGTTTACTGGAAGGAAGAGCACAGCTGTGTGACTACAAACTGCATAGGTTTTCTTTATGCTAAAAATTATGCCAGCCGTTAGAATACGCACACCACAAAGCATCTCTATTAACAAAAACAATACAAAACAAAACCAAAAAATCACAGCAACACAGATAAAGTATCTGGCTCGAGATTTCCACCTTCTTCTAAGACTAAAAATAACGATAAATCTTAGAATGTTAAATATTTGGCTTTAAACAAGCCAAGTAGGGTGTAAGATTAAAATTCAGATTTTTCTAAGAGAGAGAAAAGGGGCTTTGAGATCCTAATGGCAGAGAAGCTACCAAGATAATAGGTCAAATTCACTCTTGACACAATCTTGTAATCCAGCTGTTTCATTAGATTTATTTTAAAGATTTTTAATATGCATCTTTTGCCTCAAACAAAAATAATAATTTAGGAGAAACATTTAGTCACCCCCATACTTTAAGAAATCTTACCTTGGGTCCACTATAGCAAGCATGATCAAAATCCCCAGCCCTTAAGTATTCACTGGAAAGATATTCAGGTACTGGGACCTTGAGGACTTGCCCTGACTTTAATTATAAATGGTATTTTTTTTTAAAGTGACAAATAATCAAATATAGGAAAGTAAAGAAACAGTATTTTCTTATGAAAGCCATATCTCAGTGGAAAACAGCTTCCCTGCAATTACTTTTGGGTGGTTGGTTGTTTTGTTTTACCACTAGTCTTCACTGGAGTGACTTTGACTCATTCCAGATTTCACTTAGTTTTCTTTAAGGAACTTTAGAGGTATTTTTTCATTTGTTTGCAGTGCTACGTATCCAAACACAGCGTATTTTATCTTACACAGGAAAAAACAGGAAGTATTACTAGAATTGGGGCAAAAAAGGGGAAAGTACAGTCCTATTGTGCTCATCACTGTGGAGGCACAGAGGTGGGACAAATCCCAGCCCTCTCTCAGGAGGTTTACATTGGAGCTGGCAAACAGACAAGGGCGGGAGTAAGACTGGGGAGCACATGAGCTCAATGAAACTCAAACAGATAGGCTGAGTTTGAGCAAGCGAGATGCATAAACAGGAAAAAAAAATAAACAGACAACGTTAACAGCAAAAAGTATATCTTATGTCAGAAAGATTAATTATCTGATGTTACATGCTTCATAATTTTCCCAAGCTGCGTTGCTACGGAAGACTTACACTTCATCTCCTGAAAAAAATATCTGTAAAAACTATGGGGAATTTCTGCATTATTTTTATGAAAAGTATGTATGAGTCAGTGCTGTGCTGTGACTGACTGCAAGGGCCGATTCTTCCCTTCAGACACGGGAGTGAAAGGTCACACAGACTTTTCTAGATTGATATTAATGACACAAAATCATCAGCATATGCATAGATTTCAAAGATGCTGGGGGGGAAAAAAAATGAAAGAGAGGAACAAGTGCTGTCTAAGGAAGGGAAATCCTACTGCAAGCAGCACAACTGGAAATAGAGAATGAAGTTGCCAGCACACTGGGAAAAGCACACAGCCCTTTAGTGCAGGGCCACAGGTGAAATCCCAGATGCTCAGGACAGGCCGGCCGGTGACTCTGCTGGCAGGCGTTGCAGGCTTTGCATTTACATTCCAGCCCCAGGACACTAAAATAACCTGGTTCTGGCTGACTCATAAAAGCTCCTCGGCTTGGAAAGAACAACCTATGTTACTGCAATCTTTCTGCAAGGCTGCATAGGAGAGGTATGTGTCTAGTAGGAGTTAGAGGCTCTTTTTTGGGGGAAAAAGGGTGGGACTGAAACTGAACAGCAGGCTGGGAGCAGCAGAAGCATAGCATGAATGGGGAGGTGGGCGCTCTGAAATCTCCAACAGCTCCATGGTCCTGGGGGAGCGATGTGAGGCTGGTGCAATTCCATACAGCCTTGCAGGTAGGCACTGGAGTGAGAGCACAGACCAGGATGGAGGATCAGGCCCTGTGACTTTCATGAGGTCACCATTCTTTTAAGAAACTGAGGTTTCCTATCATGGAGTCGGGTCAGCCAATAACAAAGTCAGGGAGGAAGAGCCCTTCCCTTCTCTCAGCCTTTGCCTGCCTGTGCTAACTAGACCATAGGATTTCTGAGCAGCCTCCTACTTACTACTTTTCTGAACAGTACCCAGTGCCATGAATCCTCTGCCTAGGCATGCCTTAAATGAAAAAAATCCAACAAGAACTGGCCTGGCTTATGAGCCCATGTGTTAGCAACAAGGACCAAGAGCCTGGCTTCACTCCAGCTGCTTCAGGAAGTTATTTTCTCTGCTGACAAAGATCCTTATGGGCCCTGAAAGAAGCAGAGCAGCTCTTTACCACTGCTTTCCAGCACATCCTGCAGAGTCACAGCTATTCAAGTGTGCTACACTTTTTACAAAAGCTAAAAAATGGGCAGAATCTAGCACACCCCTCCTGAAGTGCCTATCACATTTCAGGTGAGGATCCAGAGAAGGAGAGCACTCACTGGAGATGTCAAACCAGTGAAGCTCAACCATGATTGCAGGTCCACATCACTCCCAGAGAACTTCCATAGCAAAGAACCAGTCCTTTTTAAGTGCAGCTGTGAAATTTCCACCAGGTCCTCTGAGTATGAATCCAGATTATCTCTACTTCCTGAGGCCAGGCCTCTTTCTAGTCATTTTCCTCTAAAACCATGCTCCCTACATGACTAGGCAGGTAAAAAGCTGATAGCACAGAAAGAAATGACTAATTGTGTAACAAAAAGCAACAGCTTTTCCTTCTGAAGTTTGCAAAGGTCCCCAGACATGATCAAAAATGGGGGACTTTCTCTCCTCAGGACCACGGAGTTTTCATTTACTATACTTTTAGCATCTAGTCTTATATTTTACATAATTTGATACTGTGAGGAACAGTGAGGACAACTGAAAAAGACATTTTAAATCAGAAAACGTTCTTCAGCAGCACTGCTATCCAGTTTCAAACTGGGCAAGATCTGAGAAGTGGCAGGAAATAAGTGATGCAATGCGGCTTCAGAAGAAGCTCTGTGCTCTTGCAGATACTAGTGAACGAGTCTGGGAATGAAGCACCAGTGGGGGCTCAGGCCTTCTCACAAAGATGGACAGAGACTAAGAAATCACACAGACATTATCTGAGCTATCAGCTGCCTGTGACATTGCAGACCAAGAGGTACAGAGCTATCCCATGTCTTGGCAAGTGCTACGAGAACTGCGCAGAGCTCGCTACACTCATTCCTTTCCAGTGGGTCCCAGGAGGCCCCTGACAGGCAGCTGCTCCTCCTCTCCATGAGCCTTGACATGAAGAATGCCATGGGGCACAGTTCTTCCACCACTTCTATTTAATATCTATGCAAAACCTCCAGGGGATATGATGAAGTATATGGGCATCAATGCCAGCCATTACGTTGATGACATGCAGCTTTATGTATGTTTTTCCTCTCATGCAGATGGCACTCTCCCAAATCTCTCAGTGTTGAAAGCAAGGGCAGCATGGCTGGCAGAGGCTGAAATCAGAAGAGATAGCAGTGAGGCTGGCTGGAAGTGGGAAACGTTACAAACTATGAGCTAACATTGCATACGATTCAAAGACAGACACTAATGTGGGCAAACTAAGTCATTAAAAGGACCTCCCTTTCTCTCTCTCCTCACTTTTCCTCCCAGCTTCCAGTCAGCATAAATCTGTTTTCCACATTTCAGCTGGCCAACTATGATTCTCTACCTCAGACTAGCCAAGCAACGAAGACAGAGCTACCTGCAAAACTGTGGCACCTACCCTATCAGTCAGAGAGATCAGTAGCCCCCAGCCTGTTCTCAGTCCCTTTTCCTCACACACTCTGAAACACCACTGGTTTCCACAAAGGGCACAGTGGGCTGGGTTTAAGCTGTTTGAGCAGCTGCTTCTCCTTTTTAGACCCAGAGCAGCAGAGGCAACTGGAAACCTGTGCTTAACAGACCCCAGTATCACCAGACTCTTGGAGAGCCTTCGGACAGCAGACCCTCAGCTCCAGAGCATCTTCCCAGAAGACATAAAGTATGCTGCTCTGCTCATCCTCATGTTACATTGCAGGATGCTAACACAACATTCATCAAAAGATTGAAGCAAAGGAAAATACAACCACTATTAAGCATTAAACAATAAAAGGACTGGCTGGGTCCCTCCTTTGGCTGTACTCTCTGGAACTTCTAGTCCATAGGCAGCTCCTAAATGGCACAATCAGGCAGCCTTTGCCACTGCAGAGAAGTAGGATATTGAGACTCCACAGAAATAGAGAATGGCTTTCCTGATGTCAGGTGAAGCGTAACAGATTGCTACTACCACAAACTCCAAGGGCAAGCCAGAAAGCGTAGGAATGTGCAGATTCAGTTTTTTCCTAATGGTCAGTTGCATCTGTCTCTGCACGACAACTTCTAATGATGTAAGGGGTGTGAACGTGAGCAAAGGCAAAACAGGATTTCCAGATGGGCTACAGAATGACTCAAACTTTCTGGCCCTTCAGTTTTTTAACATAAACTTGGCAGCTTTGTAAAGACTTACAAACACATATCTATCCTAGACTCTCCAAGAGCCGGAGACGTTGAGACATCTACTTCTTTTCTATACATATTGAACAATTTCACCTGATGGACCAAAAGAGGCTGGTATAACTTTCCCCAGCATGGGAGTCAGAGAAAAAATATGGCTAGCAGAACTGTTCCAGTAGCAGAGAGAGTACACAAACTGGTCCACAAAGCAGTATGCAGCTGGAAGCAGAGACAGTGTTGCTGGAGCAGAAAGATCAAAGGGTAAATGAAAGGAAAGGTTTGCAAGGAGACTTAATGCCTTTCATTGGAAGAACTCAGAGTTGAGTCAAAATAGACAAGCTTTCAAGCACTTGTTCAAAAGTTCTGTGCCAGGTGCATAGACCGTATGTGGTGTGAGAAATTAGGAGCCATCAGAGAGCTGATGACAAGTTCCTGAGTCAGCACTGGCACAGCCCATACATTACAGTAGTCAAGGAGATGCCCTGAGCTATGAGTCTAGGTTGAATCTTGGATCAGTGAAAGAGCAACATGAGATTTTCCAGCACTCTCCTCAGAGCACCCAACATTAGCCCACCCCTTATGCATAGAACAGCAAAGGAATCCCCTTTCGCCAAGTATTTATCAGCAGACTTCCCCTGGTGGGTTGGAAATCCCTAGTGGCTATTTGTGGCCAGAAACAACAGCCTTCTCACTGCTTGAATCAATGTGTGATGCTGAATCATAACAGAGAAGCCAGCCTCGTAGAGTAAGCGAAATTCACTACTCTGGAAACAGTCTTAGACTGCAATTTAATCCAGTGTGAAACTACAGGTATCATCTCATGCAAAAGCCAGTCTCTGAAGAAAAATGACAAAAAATAGGCATAGCTTACAATTTGGGGTAAGTTGATCTGATTAGTCCCATCTTCACAAGTTCTGTGGAAGTATGAGAACTCTGCCAGCATTTCCATTTAAAGAAAAGCAGTAGCAGCACAAGTTAACACTGCCAAGAAAAGTGTGGTACATCAGGGTATTTCGCTGACAGCAGCCTGCAGGCCAAATCCGGCTTTCAGGGTCAAGAGCTGCTGCCATCTTTATGGAGGAAGAAGGACCTCAGCTGGAGGTGTTCCTCTTCCTACAGTTCTGCCTGGCCTCGCACAAGTCCTGCAGCAACATCCCCAACTCACAAAGACAAAAGAGTGGGATCACTGTAGCCATCTTACTCAGCAGTTACCATGTAGAGTTGTTGGCTACACACAACAGGTCTCTGTGCGTGCTACATGATGATGTGTGCTTAGATGAGGTATTTCAGAAGATTAATTTCTCAGTCCTATTTAAATATACCAGACTGTGAACAATTATATATGGTGCTTTGGTAATTTGTCCATTTCTCTGGCTTTTCCTCCATTTCCATGGAGAGGTAGTAGCAGCAGCTTCCATGGCATACACTAGGCTGTCTAAGCTGTTTCCAGAGACAGATGTTGCGTACAATCTCCATTACACTCCGTGCAGTGACCAATTAGGTTAATCTCAGAGGCAGACTCCTTGGGGATATCCCAGAGCATCTATTCTTGCTCAGGCTGGGGGTTCTGTTTTAAAGAGATGCAGCAGCATCCAATTAAATGAACAACAGGTACAAAAGGTAAAAACCTAGACCTCTTCTGTATCTGAGGACAGCAGTCAGAATTCAGCTTGGTCCTAACCTCTCCCCAAAGGTCAAAAATTCTCTCCAATTGCTAAAGGAATGAACTAATGAAAAATTCAGCAACAATATTAGACTGGACAGGACAACATCCAAGAGATGTTTTAATGTATATTTTTAAAGAAGCGTCTCAAGCTGCTGAGGCTTGAGGTCACCAGAAGTCTGTTTGTCTTAGTGCAATCATAGCCTCAGGGTCCAGCTCTAGTCAAAGACAAAGCCTCCACATTCATTCAACTCCCTTGGTCCTGATTTCACACACTGCACCCGTCTTTTGCATTCCTACATCCAGGAGAAAGGTAGATTAGTTAAAAGGTAATCTATCACCCAAGCTGGCGCTGGGAAGCCAGCAAACCAGAGTTCCACAAACTCTGCCACAGCTTCCTGTGCAGTTTTAAAGAGGAGTTCCCCTGCAGAACAGGGCTAACACCCCACACTGATCTAACTACTAAATCATTAGTAAAGTGCATCAGTAGAGTGCATTACTTTAGGCACTGTCTATACTAAAAGATGCTCAGATCATAAACAGACATCCTCTCCTAGCTCTAGCTGTGCTGGCTAAAAATATCCCCCATTCCCTCCTACCCTGCTGCTCTTCATGGCTTGTCTCCTACTGCGTAGTGCTCCCACACCTCCTTCCAGTAGCAATACTTGTGTGAGTGCTCCCTGATCTCCTTCAGGCAAGGCCATTTGATCTGTTTGAGCAAACCCAGCTGTCATTGCCTGAAGGAGCTGAGGATGAGCTCACAAAACCCCTTCTGCCACCAGAGGTAGTCTCCAACAGTACAACCAGCTTGGGTTAGTCTTCAAGGAGCGCACTTGTTTGTCTGCAATGGGAAAAGCCTGTCCACACCATCAGTGGAGACAGCCAGGTCATTGAATCAGCACAGACCTCTTGGGGGACACAGCATATACCAATGGAAGGAGTTCTTCCCTACCACCACAGTTACATCATCGGCCCAAATGACATCAGCTAAGCTGACAAGAGCATTCCTTTTCATCTATCTCTGTGTATCTCATCTTTTATGAAGCCATGTATCTCCATCAGACCTCAACAGGCAGTGAGAAGCCAAGAAAGAGCGTGAGGGCTCTGCATGCTTTTAGCCATGTCAGAGTTGCAACAACTGTCTAAGCTCTACAGCACAGTCCTGGTATGAATGACCTCTGTTAAGCCCTCTTGGAAGTTCCCAGGCTGGGATTTCCCCTGCACCTTGTGCACTCATTTAGTAGGCAAATACACAGTACCATACAATCCAGATGGCAGAATTTAGAAGAGATTAAAATAAACATGCAAGTAGAAGAGTAGTAGAAGTATTCCTAAATGGTAGGCAAGCTTCCCCGCTACATAGAACTGTAATTACTTTAATATTTTAGGTACTTCCTGTCCTTTGACTAGAAAGAGTTGGTGAGCTCACATTTTTCTGCTGACTGAGCTCTTTTGTATGAACCTCCTATCTCCTGCTGCAAAGGAAATCCCGCTACAGGAAACAATCCATTTTGTTCAGGTGAAAATGATCACACAAATAGCAAAGTAGAGATTTATATAGATGTAGAATAAACCCACAAAATTATTAGAGCTTACTTTGTCTCAGAGGTCAGCCTTGGGAATTAAAAAATCAGCTATAGCCAATACTTTAAAGACAAAGTTACTAATCTTGAATGGGTAGCACTTTCAGTTCCTCAGTCATGATATGTATGACAAATAGAATACACATGTAAGAAAACACAAAAATGTACTCTACTCAGTCAATAATTATTAACTATAAAAAAACACAAGGGGAAATCACATCTTCTGTTCTCTACAAAGACGTCTTAAGCATAGATAATTAAGGTTATGTTTCTTTGAGCTATTATTTCTCTTGAATACACAGGAACAATCATTCTGTTACTTGTATAAATCTACTGACCTCAGCAGACATACAGCAGGGATATACTTGACTCATACTAGATAGGGGAATTCCCAAGAGGACTGTGAATTAGATTTCCTTTTCTCACCTCCTTCCCCCAGTTCTACCCGCAAATGGAAGTCGGGCAGATTACGGGCATTCCTCTGCTGAAGTATCATTATTACTCCTCCAAAAGGAACAGTAGAAGTTAGAAGTAAGAGGTGAAACAGATGCGCTGCATCCTCCAACACATCATCTCCCAGTTCCCTCAGCGTAAAGAATGCCCTGTATCAAGAGCACGGTTGAACTAACTCAAAGGTCTAGGCACACAGGATCTTTTGCACCTGGACATCCCATGAGAGCAGAGAAAACCATCACTTCAAATACCCACACTGCTTTAACTCTGAGGAGTGGTGTTTCAAACACCTGTGCTCTTGTTTCTGCTTATACTTATGCAGCATACGTAAGAAACTCTTTAATAAAGTCAAGAAAAAGCACTTGCCGCAACTAGCTTTCAGAAACTCAAGTATCTAGTGGCTGTTCCCCTGTACACCAACCTTCCTTGCACGTGTTTTTATTCCAGCTTACCTCCTGTTCTCAGCACCACCTTAACCCAAGTATAAGATTGAGGTGGTTATTACTGTAGAACAGTTAAAGCAAACGGAAAAGCCTGGTAACTCACTTAGCAATTAGCAAAGCTTGCAGAAGTGTGTTGCTGTAATTATCACTTCACAATGAAGGTCCTCTCTTCTATTCAAAAAACTTACTCTTTTGGCAAGTTTCACAATTCTTCAAGATTCTAGCGTTTAAACGTCAATCATGATAGGGCAGATCTCAGCTCCATCTTTGGCCCTGTGTGTTCACTGAGGTCTTCAAAGACTCGTGATGGAACCCTGCCTGTGACCAAGCACCAGGTCCCAGTACAGCAAAGCATCTCATTGACTGTGGAGGTCCCTTTCAATTCAAAGCTAGGCAGATACTTGACTGTCTTGCTGAACAGAGGTGGCAGTTGAACAGACAGCACATGTTTCAGTGCACTTTTAGAATGAGGTCTTAGAAACAGGTACATGTGGGCACGCCTGTCCAGGTCAGTTTATCATGTTTTCCCAGCTGGAACTAGCAAGAGCTAACACATTACTTCCATTTTCTTTCTGGGATGTAATACACTGCAGTAGTTAAAGCTGCAGGTCACAAAAGTGCAATCTAGGGATCACGAGACAGTCATTAATCAATCAGCCAGTGGAAATAGGAGCTGGGTAGATATCATTATCTCTACATTACAGATGAGACACAGAGAGTTTGCATAACAAAGCCACAGAGAAAGAGAAGGCACTTTTCTTATTTCCCAGGTTTGCTCCATCTTTTCTTCTGAAATTTGTTTCCTTCCTTCCCCAACTGAAACCCAACAAATTTTTTCATTCAGAGGCAAAACTGATTCCATGTCATCCCTGAAAGCTAGTTGATTCTCTTCTATACAAAAATCAGTTGAAGAAATACAAGAGCAACCTTTCTTTTTTTCCAGACATACTGTAAAAGCTGCCTGAACACTGCAGTGACAATGAAAAGCAAAGACAATGACTAAAACAAGAATTTGGACATGGAACTAAACTGCATACTGACTATCCACTTCTCTGCACCCCAATTAGTACAGAATGGAGACGAGCACCACAGTGGTCTGTAAAGAAGACCAGAAAAGAAGACTGACAAGTAACTGAAGGAAAAGAAGTGAGGGAGTCAACTGCCAGAGCAAGGAGAGGTTACAGAAAAAACGAGAGAAAGAGGTTAGCCCATTGCCCTGGAGTAATGGCTAGTCTTTAACACATGGCCTCTGCTCCTGTCAGTATTTCTTCTTGGACAGGTTATCTCAGGAATTTATGCTTTCCAATAATTACCTTTCAGAGGGGTCTCACTTATCTTGCAAGAGGAATCCACCAGTAACCTGACCTGCATTGCTCATGCGATCGCCATCCACCCCCTCTAACCTTTCATCCCATCTCACAAAGCCAAAGCAAGCGGTTCTTCCCAGACTTCCAGTGCTGCATCAGCAAGGGCTGGAAAAGTTGATAAAAATAAGAATTGTAATGCTTAATGCTACACAAACATTGATGATCTTGCGGGCAAAAGCAGTAAAATACTACCTGCAGGTTAAAATACCTCCTGTAGTAATGTTATGTTACCCAGAACTGAAGGATGAATGCTGGTCTTACACCACCAAAGAAGCATTGTCACTTGAGTGTAAGTTCTATTATTTTATTGCACCAGACCTCAAAGCCTATCAGTATTGGTTTTAATAAATTTGGGGACTCACAGAGCCCTCTTTAAGTTCTCTTCCTGTTACCCTTCCAATTTACCTTTCTTCCACTATGTGAATTGCTTTTCCTCTTGAAACATCAGTGCCAAAGGGAAGTTTTGCTTTTGGCATTCACTCCAGAGCCATTTCAGATGAACTTGTCCATCTCTGCTAAAGTACATGTTATTACACTCAGTGTAATTATACTCCCATTCATGCTCAGATCAAGGCTTTCCCAGGTTGGCTTTTTATGTAAGGGACTCCATTACATCCTGTACAAGCTGATGGGCACTGATTTATTCCCAGTACCATGGCTGGGACAGGGAGAAGGGTTCTTATTTTTCTATTCTGGATGTAATGAGACGTCTCTTCAGCCAGTCAGTAATCATAAGGATAAACTTCATCATGAAGTTCTGATAAAGTATCAGTCCTGACACAAGGAATAAAAAGTCATATAATACCCTACATAGAACCCTCTCATCAGTCCAGAAACATGCAGTCAGGGCACATGGGCCATCAAACTTCTGTTGTAGCAGAGATTTGCCTCAAATGGGCTTGCAGCTACTTCAGACTAGTACCCAGAGGAATCTCTCTCTCTTTTTCCTACACTGGCTGCACAAGTAACTTGGCCTGAGAGAACATCCATGCCTCACTCTGGCTGCATTATTTTAAAGGAGTCACATACTGCTTTCAGACCCGTGAGAACTTTGGACCAGTGCTCTCCCTGGCATTCCCATACTCCCATCTGAACAGGACTGGGCCACAAGAAACAGTTGGATGTGGGGAGCGCATGAGAGGGGAGGGGAGGGCAAAGGAAAGCTGCTGTTCCCTCATCAAACTTCAATAGGTGCCTGGGCCCAGCAATGCTGCACTACAGTTTGGATTTATGTTCCCCAATTAACACAGATCACAGCATAAAGTTTTCTCTTTCGGTTTTGAAGGGGGAGGAAGAGGAGAAAACCCACATTCCAAGCATTTGGCACAATAAACTTATCCTCTGGGAACAAAAAGGGAAGGAAAAAAAGACTTGTCACCACACAATGTAAAATAACCCATCTTTGCTGGCTCCGCTCTGTCTCAGGGGTAAATCCAAGTCTTAGCCCCCACCCATTAGGGCTGCAGGCCCAAAGCACTTGACATTCATAAGGAGAAGCAAAACAGCTCCAAGGCAATGGAAGGGGGAAGAGGAGAGTCCCTCCATGGGCAGGAGTTGAGAAGGGAAGAAAAGGAAAGGATCTGCAAGAAGGTCACGACATAAGGAAGGTATGGAAGTCTTCTGCTTCTGAGGACCATCATACACAGATGAATCATCTTGGTGTAGCTGCTCCTGAGCACAAAGCAGGCAGGTAAATGTCTCTCCTCTGCCCTTAACTGGGGGTTCTCCATTGTGGTTGGCTTAGGAACCGCTACTATTTAACAGCAATATTGTTGGTTCTATCACATGCACGACAGAATTCCTATCTATCTCCTTTATCTCCAAACATACACTCTCCCCTCTTCTCTCCAAAGAGAATGACAAGCCATATCACTGAAAACTAAAAAAAGTCTCATCATCTGTGGTGAGAGTTTATAAGAGAAAAGCCCTTCAGATATTCTTTATTTGGAGATTTTTGTGTAACATAAACAGTTACACACTAAATCTTTCTCAGCACAAAGAGAGAGACTACCATGTTACTCAGTGAAACATGGGACATTTCTGCAGAACTCAGAAAATAACCTAATGTATTGCATAGCTAACAATGCTCAACTTGTGTTCCTTAAAACTTCGCATGTGGGTTCTGGAGGAATCTGTAGGCTTAATCAGAGCCTCTCTTTGCTCAACAAACAAGAAGGCTTAGCCAGTATTTCAAAGCACTTCAGACTGTTCTTTAGCCTTTGATGTAGTCAAAGAGGGAGGCAGAAAGATGGAGAGATGGGAAGCAAATCTTTTCACTAGTGGTCAGGAAGAAAACATTGCAGAGTTCTACGAGCTAATCATGGTGTGATGATCTGACACTGTGCTAAGGCATCTGCTCACAGCTTACCATCAATACACAACAATGATGACAAAGCATCAAAGACAGCACATCCCAGCACAGCAACAGGTTACCACACCCTGGTGACTATGTTGCTTCCTCTCAGTCCATTCAAGAATCAAACTTTTCAGGTTTGACTATCACTAATCTATAGTGCTGCTTATACACAGACAGGTTGCGTGTACTTAAACAAATGAATCACTGCCACGTTGATTCTTGCTTATTAGGCTGCCATGAATGATTTTGATTTTACTTTGGAGGATCTATAGGAACTCACATTCGATTTTTGAATGCAAAGAATGCCTGGTGTTTACTTGACATTTTATCTGTTTAGATACAATCCCTTCCCAGTTGTTTTTGTTGCAGAGGTTATGATGAGCTGGGGGACCTCTTCTCTTGCTTTCCATACAACTTCTTGCCAGAAATAAGATCAATTATAAGAAATTTATACATTTATATGAATGATAAATTCATGGTGCTCCTTCTTATACTCCGTCTTTTGGTCTAGCAAGCCAAAAAGCTGAAGGAAGGAGGGGAAGTACAAGTACAGAGCATGATAAAAGAAAAGGAACCTTCAGTCTAAAGCCATCTGATAAACAGCTGGCATCTATGTCTTCAGTCAGCATCATCTTAGATGAAATTCTGCCTATTCCCACTAAGCAGCTCCTACTTCATTTTACCTTTCGTAAGTTTGCCCATCAGCTGATGAGGTTTCTCAATATTGCCTGGTGCATCCAAAAGTGGAGAAACAGCTGGAAACTGCTGCAGCATCTGGCAAGCATCTGTGGCAGAAATTCCTAGAGGATTTGAGGTGATAGCAGTTATGGTCATAATTTATTATAGGCTGACATGGTTTTGAGATGGTATTTAATACCCAAAATCTGACACTTTTCAGAATCTTTATGCTGCATGCTTTTCCCTAGATTTGTTTGCTTCTCCGTTTCCTGTTAATTCTACCTACATTAAAGAGAAAATCTTGATAAAATACTGGAGCAGAATCCCAGAACACACAGTTCTACAGAAAGAAGAGAACCAAGTTCTAGCAATAACTGCTTTTTAAAGAGTTATTAGTGATCCAAAAGTGGCAGTAAAAATACCATACTTTATTTCTGGAGTAATCTGCTTCCTTCAGGGTTGTGTGTTGTATAATCACTGGATGAACACGTTTATGTCATGTCCTGAAGAACCAAACTGGTTACTGTATTAGTATCTCTCCATGGGATCGCAACTGTCAATACATTTGAGTACAGGGACAGCATAGGGAAAAAAAACCAAAAACAGTGGCAGCAGAAAAAATACAACAATACAACCTGATTTTCTAAAACATTTAATATTGCAGTAAAAAGTAAATTATGACAAATTACTTTTTAACTTCAGTCTGGATTTATGTCCTGAATCTGAACTTTAGAAACATCATTTCCCCATGTGATTGTACACTTGGTTGTGGTTAAAGCTTGTGTAGACTGAGCACTCCAGTCTGATTCTGCCTAGTATTTTACACTCACTTTGCTAAGGTAAAAAGATTGCACAAGACAAGGAAGAATGAGGCCACAAATTCTGTGTTGGAATTTGTCTAGGTACCGAGGGATTGGTTTGAAGACTGCTGGGTTGAGAAGACAGGTATCAACGCAAATCAGTCCAATGGGGAAACTGTTAATCATGGCTCCCACTGAACAGAACAGCAATTGGGAATGACAAATTTGAATAAGGAAGGAAAGAGTGAAAAGGGAACAGTAAATGGAACAGCACACAGCAGGGACTGTGTGTCTTCCAACAACAAAGGACTGGAAATCACAAACTGAAAGATGAAGCTCAGTCTCCAGCAACCCCAGAAAATAACACACAAAGTATTTAGCACAGAGAGGTCTACAAAAAGCTAGGTACAAATTCTCAGTATTCTAAAATATCTTAAGATCTTTTAAAAAATTCTGTAAAATAGGCCAGGACTCTCAAGTACTATAACTGCCCCAGAAAAAGAAAAAGGGCATCACTGGTGTCCTAAGACATGCACAATCCATTGGATTCATGGGATGAATGTGCTTAGATGGTCCCAGGAGGTGATCCATAACCCATGCTACAGAGAAAGGCAAAGGAAGAGACCAAGAAGAGAGTTGACAAGCATCTCTGGGATTCTGAACTCCTCATATCCATCCTTCTTTCCATATCAAAATGCATACAAGGGATGATCAGACCTCAAAACTGTATATAAAGGCCCATTCCAAATGCTAGAGCTGAAACATCATGGTAGAGGGAAGCAGGAAAAGTCAAGTCAGGCACAACTCCACATCTCCCCAGGTTCAGGAGCTTCACAATGTAGTATTTGACTGAAACTTTACCAATAGGTTCCATCTTAAACTTGAGATTCTCTTAAACTTGAGAGGCACATCTCCTATTTTAACTGGAAAAATAAGCACAAGTCCAAGTTCAAGAAGCATAACCCTGGATTTATGGTAAAGAAGTCATTTTTATGGTGATATTCCCATCTTTCTTCCTGTATTCCAGATATCTCCTGCACCTGGTGCTTACAGCGTTTTCAAATCAAACCACTCAAACAACTCAAGAGTTGGGTCCTGTTTCTGAACTGCTAGATTATTTTAGATCTAGTTATTTCTACACCCAGCAGAGCCAAAAATTTCAGCTATAAATTGAAATTTTCATGCAGTACCTGGCTTCCAGGAGCTGGAGTTACTAAGAAAGTAGTAACTTACAGATTTTGAAAGCATTAATAAAATCCATGAATGCCTGAAATCCGTGAAATGCCTGGAGAATAGACACAGAATAGTGCTAGTGTTAGTCCCTAACACACATCTTGGCAAAAGCTGGAAATTTGAGTTCAGAGAAATCTCTTTCTCCACCAGCCAGGTCTTCCTCAATTAGAAAAAACAAAACCAAAATACAGCCTGTTTTTCTCTTGTGAAGAAAATGCTTTTCTGGAAGAAGGCTGACTCAGTTCCTGTGTACTTGAGAGTGCTTTTGACTTCCATCAGTGCAAAAGAAGAATCAGGACACTTCGTACTATTCTTCCCATAGCTCTGTAACAACAGAAGACATCTTAGAGGGACTGACAAGACTTTAAAAAGACCGTACTGAAGGAGGCAGTTTAGGCTACTAAAATTAAAGTAATTAATCAATCCAAAGGTAATTCTCATCATCTATCCTGTTTGTAAATGTTTTGCCTTCCCAGGTTTGATTATGAAATTTAGAGCTTGCAATCTGTTGTGGTCCCTGGAGCTTGATTCTGTCTTGAATAAACCAGAAAAATAAACTCAGGGGGTAGAGACTGAAGCAGCACTAGGAACCCTTCCTGTCCCTGCTTTTATTCAGCCAGCACACCCCAAAACTGGCTGATGAAGTGGAAGTGTCAGGACACAGCAGAAGTCACATCCTACTCTACCCTCCAATTACCTCTCTGTAGCTATAAAATCTATTTTTTCTGGAAATTAAAATGGCTACCCTTTTTTACACAAAAATAGGTCCTTGATTGATAACACAAACATACCTTTGATTTGCCTTCTCCCTTTCTTGAAATCTCCCAGGGAGAGAATCTGAAAATAGGAGTTACTCCTCACTGTAAAACTAAATTTTGCCAATTCTACTTCACTGAAAATCCGTTGGATGTCACAGAACCAAACCAGGATGGATTTTGTCCTATCTTTCTGCTACAGATAGCATTTTACTGTCACTAAGGGAATAAAATAATCGTAAGAGCATAATGATAGCATGTGTTTTGTTAGCTGCTGTTCTTCACGTGGGGCAATCACTGGCAATTCTCAGATTTAATCTCTCCCCTTCCCCAGCCACGCAGTTGATTACCGCTCTCATTCCCAGTTAAAAATCCTTGATCAGCATCAAGCACATAAAGGAGTCTCTGACCTCAGCTAAGGGAACAACAAGAGATGACATTTGGTTCTTTGAGAGAGGAGTAGATAAAAAGAAAAAATGACAGCTGGAGCCAGGAGGAGCTAGTTAGCGGATTGCAGGCCCAGGAGGGTGCAGGGTGGGAGCCCACGAAAGAGAAACAAGAAGAGGCTGCAGCCAGACTGTTCCCTCTCCTTCCCTACGTCTCCTTTGAGTCACTAAGAATGGCTGCAGCAGATGTCAGGACCCACGGGGATCACTCCTTTGGCTTTCTTATTTCTTCAAAAGAGGGTAACCTAGAAAATAGAAGAAAAATTGGAGGAAAAAAAAAAAAAAAAAAAGAAAAACGAACCAATACCTCTGCTTTGACACGTGGGAATGAACACAAAGGTGAGCGCCAACTTGTAATGACCCGTGGTATGTAAATACGCTTAAGCCAGCGGGAGGAATTTTTCTGGGTCTGGTCCAAGAGGGGCAATCATTTACAGGATTTGACTGGGATTAACCTGCAGTTTCCACTTCAGGATATAAAGGAGAAACACACTAAGGAAGCGCAAGGCAAGCAGCAGTTGGTAAGGAGCATCCCCGTGCTGCTCCAACACAGCTGGAGCTGGCGTGCAAACACACCTGGCAAGCACGGCCCGCCTCTGGGAACATCCCCAGAAAGCCATCAATCGGCGTGGACGTGGGGGTGCTCACACGTGGGGGTGCTTCTCAGCACGCTGCACTGAACACGTGGGATTTCACCCATTTCTAAGACATCAAATCTCCTTCAGCATTACTCGGGACACCGGACATAAACCAATACGTTTTAGGCCATATTCGCTGCCCTTGAAGTCCATAGAATCACACCAGGGAGAAAGAGGTTGGCTCTTTAATATTTGCAGCTTGCCAATTTGTGCATCTGTGTTGGTTCTTTTGTTTTGGAGACACAGTTCTACAAATGATCATTATGAACGGGATTAATTTTTGTTTTTAAAAGACCACATTCTCAGGGCACAGTAAGAAGTCCACTTCTACCTCCCAAGTCGCTTTTCCTCCACGCCACTTACGCTTCTTCAGATTTTCAAATCTGCAAAGGCGTACAAGGACATTGACAATTTTAAAGGTTTCACCCTAGAAGTCATCTCCTGCGGTGGAACTACCTAGTAAGGACAGCGTTGGATGAACCTGCCCAAGATTCATGTAAGGCATCTTAAAAGACACGTCCAAGTTAAAAGTGGTGTGTTTTGGCTTTGTGCATCAGGAGCAAGGGGAAGCCCAGGGACTGCAAAGAGGAGATGGAGCTCTGAACACACTTTTGTCCACTTTTACAGCAGGGAAGTTGCGTGCACTCGAGGCACGCTCACTGCTAGCAGAGGGGTTTTTAAGCCAGATTCTTCCAAAATCTGTAATTCCCTCCTTTATAACAATAGGTTTTAAAAATGCAATAGGAGTTTGGAGGTTTCCCATTTCATTATTCTGGTAAACCCACATTCGAGGAGGAGGAAGTTGTGTGAAGTCCTGAAAAATAAAAAACCACCCCACTACTGTTTTCCTTTGATGGGCTAGTCAGGAACCATCTTTCCAGACCACTTGTTTGACTCAAAGGCAAAAAGTAGTTTACAGTGAAACAAACAGCAGCTAATCAAGATTAGCTTTTTGCTTATACAGCCTGTCTAAAACACAGCACCAGCCCTCAGTATTATTTAGCTTGGAGGTGGCAACAATAGAAAGTGAGCAACTGATTACACAGCTTCTTCACCAATTACAAACCAACATTTACCTCCTGTGTACAACACCGGAGATTTAACTGGGTTCTTCAGCCTTTCCTTAATGTTTCTCAAGCCCCCAGGAATACACTCTGCAGCTTGTCTAGCAAACACAAGCAAAGCCCCAGCACCAAAACCACTTTACAACACTCAACAGCAGTCTCCCACACCTGCAGCTGGAGGGCAAAGACGAATGGTGTTACAGAATATGTGTGAGCACTCCGAGTCAGGGACCATGTTGGTACATGTTTATGCGGTGCCTCCTGCAGCAGGGCCCAAACACAGAGTGGAGCCCCTGGGCACGGGGTAGGTTTCTAATTCTTTCTGAATTTAGAAAAATCATGCTCGATAATACCAGAGGCTCAACTGATAAGGTTTGGGAAAGAGTCATTTGTCTGCTTTCTCTGTAAATACCAATCTCTAATTTACTTGGGTTTCATGTTATTTTCATCCAAGAGGCAAACCTGCTATGATGGGAATGAACTCAGCCAAAACCAAAAAAACAGGGCTCCAGTGTAACTGGGAAAAGAGACCAACAGCCTGAGAAGGGGAAGTGCTCAGCATTCACCACAGGAAGAAAAAAAAAAATTAAAATATAAAAGGAAAGACAAGGAAGAACACTAATTAAAGACACAGTGTGGATGCAGGAGAACACACAGAGATCCCCCCCACCCCACCCCTGCCATCCGTATGACAGTGCTGCTTTGTGGAACAGAACAATAGGTACATTATACTAACCTATAATTATCCCGAGAAGAATGATAGCAAAGTCAAGGCATTACATGAACATTGGAATATTGGATACAATCCCATAAGAAGCAAGGGAGTGGAGGAGGAGCTTTAAAAAGAGATTGAAACCTTCCCAGCACAGAACATCAAAGAGGAAATTTCATGTTCTCTTTGCATTTATTTGGGTTTTTCTTTTATTTGATGTGATGATTTAAACACAATTCCCTGTTTCAGGCATTTCTTGGTTTCTTTATGCTGCCATTGGTTCCAGCACTGGAACATGCTCCTTCAGCAGCGTGGTGGGTTGGGTGGAAGTACACTGGACCAGGTGTACAAGCGGTGGGAGACGAGAAGGGTGGTTGGAGACACAACTCCAGCTCTGGACAAAGAAAAGCAAGGGGCTGGAGATTCGGTGAATGCATAATCAAGTGTTACCAAGACACGGGGCACTCGACACCCGCACTCCCATTCCAATCAGATGGCAGGCCCTGGAACCCAGGAAGCGGCGAGGCACAACTCTACACCCGTGTCAAACACGCCGCTTGCACACGTAGCGTTAGGCAATGTTGGGGACACACTGGGAGAAAGACTTGGAGCTGTGGTTTTTTGCTGCTTCTGTTTGTTTCTTAAAAGCCAGTATGTTGCATTAGGTGCTTCCCTCTTGTCCCAAAGTAACAAAAAAGAGTGGACTAGGCCATCAATTCTGCAAAATCAGAATGTTCCTCCTGGAGGTTTTTTATTGGTCGTCTTGGTTTTTTTTTAGAGTAGGTATCTATGACAATGTGGTGTAAGCAATGCTATCGCTTGGTCCACAGAGTGGACCCTGTAGGTGTATGCAGAAAAGCAGACTCACATAAGCACCCTTTCCTTTGCTCATTTTAGGTGGATTCAGCTCTTCCCCGTAGACACAATTGATGGAGCCCCGTTTCCTCCACAGAGAGCATCCAATCACTCCAGCACACTGTGTCGCCAAATGAGGAGCAAAGATTTAAAAAACCCAACAAATTCCTACCAAAAGAAAGCACAGCCCTTGCGGGATCTTGCCATGTCACCTGTGTACTCAGGTGTACTGTGTGCTCAGGCCTGAGGGTTCCCTGCAAAGTTCTCCTACCTGCAGCATGGTCAGACATGCTTCCTCTGAGCTACAAGCCGCTCGTGTTCTGTAGCCAGGAAATGCCAATGTGAAGAGTTATTCAAGGTATTTAGAGCCCAGGAGTGACAGGCCAGCACTCGGAGCACTGTTCCCTTACGGGATTCAGGCCTCAACTAGTGTCCAAAGCTGGAAAAGGAATCCAGGAGTCCCTACTTCATGCAAAGCAGGATTCCTCTGATGACCCAGTCAGTAGTGTTTAACCTCTGTGGGAGAGCTCCAAGCTCTTGCTAAGTTTGTGTAGGCCCAGAGACCACAGTTCCAGGCTGGGATGAGTGCTGAACTTAGCAGGAAGTGCATGGCACTGCAGAGTGCAGGAAACAATCAACAGTATCTCACCTTTGTGAGAGAAAGAATCCAGGTTCCTGTGGAGCTCAAAAGGCAAATGGAGTTGGAAGGGGCTGCTTTGCACGAAGGCAAAATTTCAGCTTGCCCTGCTTGAGGAAGGAGCTCCCAGGCTGGAAACAACTTGGGACTGGGACACTGGTTCTGAAGAAGCGAGGTCCTGCCCACCAGCTGTGTGACCATCAGTGCTCTGCCTTGGCAATTGCGGAGCAGCTCCTGAGCCAGCCTGCTGCAAGGTCCTGCAAGGGGAAGGGGAGAGACAGCTCTGTCTGAACCCAGCAGGCAGCCTCAAAGCAGCTTTTGCACGCCAAACGCCTGCAGCACGGTCATCTGGGCAAAAAAAAGTAGAGGTATTCATTCTCTCCCCATGTATCCCCACTCACAAGCCTTGCCTGCAGCCAAAAAGTCAGATCCCATGCTCAAGAAAACAGGAGATTATTAAGCATTCCCCCACTCGCTTTGCTAATGGGTCCCTAGTCCCCTCTCCTTTTTGGCTGCCCCAAACAAGCAGGGAGGGAAAGGATATGACACATTCCTGTGTTCCATCGTGCCTCCTCACACTGAGCAGACAAAAAGGCAAGAACATCTGCAAGAGAGATAAGCAGCTGTCTGGTCTGGCTCCTCTCGGCAGCATGGGGGCCTCTCTGTTCTTGCTAACAGGTGTTAATAGGCAGTGACCAAGATGTCCTCTCAGTTTGCATGAGGTTGAAAAGGAGAAAAACCAACATAACTCCATTGACTCAGGAAGATTGGGTCCTGATGGCATGCTCCTGAAGCTGTGAGCAGAATCTGGCACATAGGGAATTTCAGAAGTAAGTTAGAGGAGACAGGAATCATCCAAGACAGTCAAAACAACAGGGCATAAATACAGCTTATTTACAGAGAATGCAGTACTGACCCTATTTATTTTTTTTTACTCTGGAATAGTAACTGTTTGGACACTATGTAATGGAAAACTTACCCTTGCCATTTCACACTTCTCTCACTACAGACACCCAGCTGATCTCATAACCCTCCTCCCTCTGCCACATCCACACATATATGACTACCCTCTCCATGCAGTGCAGCAACTCATATTTCATCTGTACCACAGGCTTCATGAGTTTGTAACGCTGCCCACCCAGTGTTGTCAAAAAGCCACCAGCTGGAAAGGATGCTGGAATGAAATCTATGCAGCTCTGTGGCTTTCTGAGTGATTACAACTATGACACTTAAACCTGTTAATGTGCTAAGCATTTTCTGGCAAAGTTGGTAGGTTACTATGGTGCTTGAAGGGGGGGGGGGGGTAGGGCAGGAGCTTGAAAAGATGTCTTCCTTGGGGAGGAGCAGAAGGAAGGAGACAAAAACATAATAAATTCCTCAGCAGCCTGATACTCAGCAAACTCCTCAAACTTGCCATAACAGGGGTTACATTTCAAAGATCCAAAAACAGCTTCCCAGGACAAAAATAAACTTGTGTGTTCTTGACAGGTGGATACACAGGACTGCCTTTTGATGAGTATCTTTTGATTTCCTAGAAGAAGTTCCCTTTCTCTTGCCCCTGTTCTGGCTCTGGTCAAAGCAATGTCTCATAGGTTTGTTTCCCGTGCTTTCCATTTTTTTCGCAGAAATCACTCTGTCTCTATATCCTTTTTTGACTTAAATCAGATGAGAACCAGAGAGGAAGCCAACCCAGAAGCACCACAGGCTTTGCTATGTGGAAAACCTCCAGGACTGAAAGTGCTGACCAGCTGCTCGTCATTCCTACTAAACCGGGGGCCCAGGCAGGTTTGGCTGGGGAGCACAGTAAGCCAGTGTCTTATTGCCCCAGGGAAGTGCCTCATGCAGGATGTCCCACACTTCTCATGCCATCTCCTCTTGTAAGAACTTTTGCAGGTTTGCTTCTCACCCACCATTCCTGCACACACACAAAACCTGCTCAAAGAATTCCATTAGAGTAAGTGCTGTCAAGTGCTGCTAGGTTGACAACCTGAGGAGAAAATACTAAATTATTTTTTTTCTGAGGTAAGGCCACCTTGGAAACTACTTTTAAATAGAGGTAACAAGATGTTCTGAGACAGAACTATGACTTGGTTTAATGTTATTACAAGAATCACAACATTAAAGAAAAAGCGTTAAAATGTAGAGTCAAAAACCAGCCAGAAATAAAAGTACATCAAATACTATGGTGTTTGACATCTCCTCCACTCACACGTGGCATAGTGCTAGAAGATGGGAACATCTCCAGAGCAAAAGAGATGGAGATGCAAAGCCAGAGCTCACTGAAGTTACACTAGTGAGCAGGACATTTTTGCAAAGTAACACAATTTCATGCTCACGAAATTGTTATGGCCCATCCAGTTGACCAAGGGAAGGGAAAGGTGCATTTTCAATTTGACTGATAGATAAAAGGAGACCAAAGGAGACTTCCATGAGGAAGCTAGTTTATGGTGTCAGTCTCTTTTCCCAAGTAACATGTGACAGGACAAGAGGAAGTGGCCTCAAGTTGTGCCAGGGGAGGTTTAGATTGGATATTAAGAAAAATTTCTTCACTGAGAGGTCTATCAAGCACTGGAACAGGCTGCCCAGGGAAGTGGTTGAGTGACCATCCCTGGACGTATTTAAAAGACTTGTAGATGTGTAAGACTTGACAGTGTTGGGTTTACAGTTGGACTCAATGATCTTTTCCATCCTAAATGATTCTATGATTCTATGACAGTCAACATTATGTTCAAGAGAACTTTTTGACCCAAGAATATGTTAAAATAGTAAAATGATGTATG
This sequence comes from Scolopax mira, assembly GCA_004320125.1. Classification (NCBI taxonomy): domain Eukaryota; kingdom Metazoa; phylum Chordata; class Aves; order Charadriiformes; family Scolopacidae; genus Scolopax; species Scolopax mira. The sequence goes on along the minus strand of BJBW01008592.1, from coordinate 48,935 downwards.
ACTTGAGACATACAACTGATCAGTAGCATTGGGAATACACGGAAACAAACTGAAGAATCAATCTTCTTGTAAAAACACGACCTCAGCTTTTGCTACAAATCTGGCATGTTCTACAGTACGTAATGTTCTCTCTTTCTTTAAAACCCTCTTTAACTGAAACAGATTTAAATGAAATTATTGCAGGTATAAACTTTTAGTGGGGAAAAATAAGAGTAATCAGAAAGACGTCTGCTCAGCTGAGCTACAAGGAAGCAAGTGATAAGCAGGTAGGGCCATTCTCCAGACCTCTGTACACTTTTCGTTAATGTCAAAATAGTCCTCATACACAATAGAATTAAATACCACCTCTTCATACCCCTCATCATCACCAATTCTTCCTGCTGTCACTGTGGCTTATTCTTCCCCTTCTGGAGGGTCTGGAGACCAGACAGGGCCTAGGGGTATATGCCAAAAGCAAGCAACTAGTAGCAAATTTCTCTACTAAAGACCTTTCAAACAACATCCCGCTCTTGTTCTCCCAGCTCAGAGGCCACTAGATCAATTGCTTTGTACCATCTCCTCTATCATGCATGTGCAGGTGCTACCTGATATGATCTGCTTGAGGGTAAAGTCTTGGTGAAAGCCAATACTTTGCCACTTACGTAGGGAGAAGTTTGCAACCAGCAAACATCTCCGAGGACAAGGTGGCACTTCCTTCCCTGCAAGCACTGTCCTTCTGAAGAAACGCTGCCTTAGCCCTACTTTTTGCCACTGAAGGCTACAGGCCAGAATGGGCAGCATAAACCCAGCGTTACAAAGCTGGGATCCCTGTTTCTGAAGGAAGGTCTCCACCAGGCCAGAGAAACTGGCACATTCCCGGCCAAGTGTAAATGCTTCAAACTTTCTTGGTCAGCACAGGCACCTGGTTACAATCTACAAACACTGCCTATCTCTATAAACCTCCACTCCTGAGGGCTCTACTGAATTAAACCCCACAGGAGCCCCTTGAGGGAGTTATCTGCACTTTTGCTGATAGGGTTGCTGAAGGCACAGGGAGGACATGAACCGTCTCCAAGCACAGGACCTGCTACATTAGCTTTAACACCTGCACTATTTTAATCAACTAGACATGCTTTATCTCCTTCCCTGCTGACTACATGGCCACTCTATGTCACTCTAGTCCCACAACCAGTTTAAGCCAGCAATAGCTAGCACTGACCTTAAATAAATGTCCTCTACCTTTCTCTTGCCACTGTTCCCACCCTTACACTGCTCTCCCCCTTATGCCAGCACAAGCTCTCACATAATCACTAAATGTAAAACAATGGCGTTAAAAAACAAAAAAAAAGTTGTACGTGCAATTGGTTCTCTGGCCTGAACTACTCCATGCCTGGTACAAGAAAAGGTGGTGTCAGGGTTGCAATGTACAGCCAGGGACAGCTGGAGGAGAAGACAGCATCACAGACTTAAACCAATTGCAGACCTACACCATCAGTCTGCAAGTTCTGCACATCCTTCACTGATCCAGCCATTTTTTTCATATTTTGAAAGAGATGGAAGCAAAGAGGTGATAGGAGTTGTCTCTGTTGCTCTGTTGTCTCAATGTATTTGAAGGATTTTCACCCTCAACCTCAGAAGTCACGAACCTGTTATTTCAGTCTCACTTTAGTCTGTTAGCACCTTCAAAGTTTCTGCCATCCATGCTGCAACTTAAGTGTGATCATACAGACGTTCTGACGAGGACGAGACAGTTTTCCCAGGAGGACACCAGTCAATATTACTGTGCCTGCCACCTTAGGCTTTCCACAAGGCCGCAAAGTTCAACTTTCCTGCTATTTCTTGCAGTGCTGTTACCCTACCACTTTCTTCTCTCATCCTGAGCTACCAACCATACTTCCTTCCATCCACCCTGTCCTGTTTCTCTGCTTGGCATGAAAGCAAGCAATTAATGTACTTCTAAGTGTAAAGATAGTAAAAACATGGGTAGATGTTTCATTAAGAGATTTCCCTTGACACAAGTCCAAATGTGGTTCTCTGTTCACCCAGATGATATTGTGAAGGTGCACAAGCAGAAAGGCCTCCAAAGAAGAAAGAGACAGCGTTTAGTGAGACAGCACCACCTGAGAGACAGCACAGAAATTCCTTCCAAATGGGTAGCCTGTGTGCTACTTATAAGTCACCCTGTCAACAGGGAGCACAGTTCTCTTGTGCATTTCTCAACGTATCAGCAAAAAAGTGTCTGCCTTTCAAAAAGAACCATTCATAAGCAGCAGGCATAACCCTTGTGATACCATTCATGCTGGATGCACCATAGCACAATATGATGGAGCTTCACTCTGCTTAGAGGCAGTAATGTATCTGCTTTGTCTTTTTACCCCCTCGCCTCCTTCACATACTACAGAAACCCATTATACTAAATCACAATAGCGATTCAGAAAGAAACAGAGTCCTCCACTTCAATTAACGTTGCTGCCAGTGGAGACTACTTAGGCAAAACAGGACTTAAATAAAGAACTACATGCCTTGGTGGTATGTCCTCTAGTGCCACCATAGCACATAGAGAGTCTGCTACTTACCACTTAATCCCCAAGGCCTCAGCCAGGAGTTACCACTGTTGCCACTAGTCAAGGGGCTTATTCAAGCATTCCCTAACCTTCACTAGCTGAGTTAAGTAAAGAGACCTATTGCTTAAATTATTTGTTTATGCTAATCTAAATTATTTTTTAAAGAGATACTCAAAAGGAGGAGCTTCACTGGCACACCAAGGGGACATTAACGTTCAGCAGAGAGGCAAAGACAGGCTGAAAGGGAACAACTGCAGCTTGGAGTACATACATATATTGCCTTGGCCTACAGCCACCCAGCGTGATGCAGATAACTACAGTCACATGTTCAGTTCAAGTGTAATGAGTTCAGCCTTTCATCAAGCTCTGATATGCAAACAGTGTGTCTATAAATAAATAAATATTCCTCTCCAATGCTCTCGGTAGCCTCAACAATCTTCTGTGATACATTAAAACAAACAAACAGACAGAACCTCAGTAAGCTTTTTCTGGATCAGCTCCCACCACATCCGATACAACCACCAAGTACCGTTGGCGATGTCAAGTATGTGACTGGTAGGAGGGGGACCTCAGAACAAGCCCCTAACTGTCAAAGCCCCGTTGGTTCCAGAAATAAATCAGAATCTCCTGGGATGCTCCACAATTATAGAAGATTTCTCACCAGTACGGTTACTGGTGCCCAGTATTTTCCCTCCCTACACTGCTGTATTAGGAACTACTGGGGCATGTATTTCAAAGGAGGGCTGTGTTTCTATGAACTGGTTTGAAACCAGAGGCAGCAGAGAGTGCAGAGCTGGTACTTCATGAAGCAACGCTCTGCTCTCAGTGAGTCACTACTGAATCAGAGCCTAAACTTGATGTTAATGGAACACTGCACAGATGCCCAAATCAGCTCTGAGGTGGAGGTCCTGACACACCATAATTGCTGGAGATCCTATAGAATTTATCATATAAGCAAAATGCACACCAAGGGCAGACTCCACTATAACTCAGCAGTGAATTTGACCTCGTGAAAACAAAAGAGAAACATATTCCTAGGGGAGAAGGAGCAGGAGTTTGTGTGGTGATTTTGTAAAACTCTCCTGGGAAAAGCAATCATCTTCTGTCCCATCCACAAGAAAAACCTCACAGTGGTGCCAGGGCTCTCTACGGTGGGATGGGAAGGTGGGGGTCTCTTGGAACAAAGCTCTCAGTAAAAGGAACACGACCGACTTCAAAGTCACACTCCTCTCAGAAGGTATTTAGCCTCCTGTTAACGTAAGTCATACTGAAGGTCACTGTAAGGAAGACACTGGGGGAAAAAAAAGAAAAGCTAATGGTCCTCTGTTTGCCAACACTGCAATTTGACTATTCCTTGCTTATATTTGTATCTTGCTGTTTTTCACACCTTTGATACAGAACAGATTAAAAAAAAAAAAGCATGTTAAAAACAGACAAACAATTAAAAGCAAGTATAGGCAAATCTAATGTCTGAGTCTTCTACTGAATTTTTTTCATGCTGGTAGTCCCTTTAATTCCTCCAATTCAGAGTACTTTTCCATCTTCTTCCTCCAAAACTTGTACAGCCAGAAACAGACAACATGTTTCCATGTTGTAACCATCCTTATAAATATTTCATAATATACATATACTCATGCCTGAATCAGCCCTATATAGGAAATCCATAGCTATGCTTCAGTTTATAGACCTCTCTGTGAAATAAAATAAACACCTGCATTTGGGGCAGGCACACAAAGCTGGCTAATTGTTTCGGGACTAATTCACTGCTTTGGGAAGTTTTATTACAGCTCTCTAGCCAACTTCTTTGGAATTTCACTAGCAAATCACTTCAGTTGTGATTTGGACACAAACTGCCTGGTCTGGCACAACTGAGCTAAGATTCCACTTGAGCACAGCCCTCCTCCAGGACAGAGGAACGGCTGCCTTCCCAGCAGGCTCACTGGGAGCCCGCAAAAGCACTTTCACTCTGTTTTGGCTTCTCTACTTCTTTTTTGCAAGCTGGAATGTGAAAGCGATAGAGGAAGAAATTTTTGCTTTTCAGAAATTTGTCTTCCAAGATTTTTCAATTCCAGTAAAGACTCTAGTTACTTCTTAGTAGATCTGAACTCGTCTGTGCTATTCTTTACTAAGGGTTCTCCTGATGCAGAAGGCTATAATGACAATTTGTACAATTGCCTCTGAATGTAAGCTTTCTTCTTTATACTGATGTGACAAGCGAGGAGTGAATGTGGAGTTATCTTTGGTCTGTTAGATGATGGAGTATCATCAAATGCTGCAGGTCAATCTGTAACTCGACAACGGAGTTTTCTCTACGAGGTTCACAAATAACTACCAAGATCCATCAACAAAAAGAGTTACTGGCAAGTAACACCATCCTTGTGAACTACAAACAGCCGTGGCTCTGAAAAGCATTTAGATCTGCAATGAAGGCTAACAAAATTTGTGGTTTTCAGCCACATATTGAAATAAAAGGGGCCAAGGAGGGAAATACTTTGAGAGAATTTAATGAAACATGTATCCTCACATAGTGTCTCGGGAGTCTAAACTCAGTCAGTAGTGGTCAGATGATGATACCATGAGCACCACAGTGAGCCTATTTCTTCAAGACTACACGTGCCAAGAGCTTTCCTGAAAAGCAAGTTACCTAAAGAAATTGCACCAATTTCTGCTGGGCACAGAAGTCCCCCTCTAGCTTCAGCTGGAATGATTACAGCACCAGCATATCAGAGGTTATTGCCACAGTTTTCTTGAAGAAGGTTCCTAATTTGCATGAAGCAAAACAACCTGAGTTAGCTTAAATAATTTAAATTGGTGGTCAGAACTAAACTAACTGATTTCACCTGAAATGAAAGCAGTTGCACACAAACTGCTCTGCTAGGAGGCTGGGGCAGCAGTAATATCTGGAAGCAAGGAAGTCAGAAGCAGCTTATAATTGCCACATCACTCATCAAAAGATGTCCATTTCTGGACTAACTACCTTGGTTAAAACATGTATGTTTTTAACTCAATGTCTTTCTATATGGCTTTATTTCGCTTTAGATAAGTAATACATTGATTTACCTTAAATTAACTGTGTAACAATTTACTTTCCAAATGAAAGAATAAGAAGGATCCAGTTATCTCTCACAGTCAAGGCCTAGTATTGGTGTAGATGGGCAGGACAGCCTGGGGAAAAAGTTTCTGTTCTTGCTGACAATATTGGGCAGACTCATCAGGAAGGAGATTTAAGTCAAAAGAAGATCTGGAAATCCAGCAACAAGATCTAACTTCAGTTAAATCTGTTTAAGAGGGGAGAGAAAATATCTTATGTGGCTACTACAAGCCTGAAGTGAAGTGTGTTATCTCATTTATCCTAATGAAGACTTTGCCTCTGATGTGGAAAATGTTTACAGGACCAGAGGATACAAGCAATTCTAATTAAAAATCTTTGATCCATTACTTGGTTTCTAGAGACAAAATTTGTTTCTGCTGTAACTACAGTGAAGTCAGAGTTATGCCAGAGATGAATTCTCTAGTTGAATGCTGTCTGCAGAAAATACCATGTTACAGGAACAAAACAAAAAGAGATTTCACACAGTGTAACTACAACTGTTAGGTATCTTTTCTAGAAGGAAAAACAAGGTTGTAGAGAAATTAAAGTGGCAGCTGACCTTAGGAAGAAAAACAAGGTACATGGTAAGACTTCAGCACTTGTTTTGCAGAGTATCAGAGTTGCTGTACTTGTATTAGCTAAAAATACTGAGTGAAAGCACTGTAACAGAGCTATGTACTTGAGAACGTGAATTCTTGTCTCTTGTGAAAAGAAAAAAAAGAGACACCTGTTCATAAGAGTTAAATGAATGGACTACGGAGTGTTCAGAAGTGACTGAAGCAATAACCAAGCCTGTGTTTTGCATTTGCATTTGCTGTGATTCCCACAATGGCCATTTTTATCCTTGGCTCAAACATGTTCTTGAGCTTGTGACAGGCTCCCACTAAATCTCATCTCCCACAGAGCAGGACATTCCAGCCTGGTTTAATATTTTTACTTACTCCTGGGATACCATTTGTTCCAGTGGAGATCCTAAGGGCAGTGAGTGAAGCTGTTTCTCAGGTACATGGGAACCCACCCCACGAATTCTCAATCAGCCATCCAATACTTTTCATTAGTACTTTAGAGGACATCATATCGCAGAGGGTCTTCCTGAAGTAGATCCTCAAACACAGTCTCCCTTCCCCACTATTCTCATGAGCTTCTTTATGTTCATGGGAGATGTTCTGAGATTCCTGCTGAAACTGCTTCGCACCGTCACTTCTTGGATTACAAGATACTAAGAATGGTCTAAGAATTGACAAACAGAAGGTTCCTGCTCTGAGAGACTTGTCTGGGAGTGGGACAGAGGAGGATTTCTAGCATAGAAAAGACAGGACAGGAGGAATAATTGCAGAAACAGATGATTGATTGGACTCTCACAGATATGCTCCTTCACTAGCCTTAGCAAAAGAGGGGAAATTAGTCAATTATAAAGTAGATTTTTTAAGGAAAGCAAGACTCACTTAAGGGTTAAAGTATAAATGTGAAGCAATTTGTTTAAATACATATTTTTTTGGCCAGCCTTGTGCTGTGTCCTGTCATCCAGGAAAGCCAGATTAAATTCCCATCCCAGGGATTTTTTTGTTGAGGGCTTTTTCACTCCCTGGAGTGACAGGCTAATTAAGGAGTGACAGAGAGTGTCTCAGAAGAGTCCTGTTCAAATATCAAAGAAACAGATGCAGCAAGACAGACAGACCTTCACTGCTAGCTGATGCTCAGAGCAGCTCTCTCCCACTGCACCATGCCACCACTGGCTTGTCACATGACATGAAAGAGACTCTGGTTTTCTTTTATCACCTCTCTAAACTAAGAGAAGTTGTGGGCTTTAAACCAGTGAAATCCAGGAGCAAGTGGAGAATCAGGTGCTTTCAAGTGAACCTTAAGCAAAGAAAGAAAAAGGAGGGGAAGAAAAGTAATCTCACAGATATCAGAGAGGAATGTTGGTTTTGTTTAGCCTGTGACTTCAGTAAGAATGAAATTAGCTTGTGATATCTGCAAAGTAAAGTTGAATCCATTGTGCCATGACTATCAGGCAGTATCAGAGTTTGATGTAACTGGAATATATCACCTCACGAAGGCCACAGGCTACTTACTGGGGTGAACAGCTCCCCAGAAACAGCCTGCTTTGCTCCCCCTCCTCCAGCCTGAGCTCCAGGCCCTACAGAGCACTTCTTGCTGTTTCATTTTGGACATAACCACCACTCAGCAGATCATTAGGACTGCCTGGACCAAACCCAATGCTCTCTCCAAAATAACAGCTACTCTAAAACAGCTACTCTGTCACTGGGACAGCTCAAGCCTTTCAGGATTCACCTGAGAGGCTGACGGGATCTAGGAGACTGCACATAACAACCTAAGAAAAAATGCAGGATCCCTGCTTATCCTCTCTCATAACACAGAACCAGGGCAAGTACTTGCTGAAGACCCTGCGGAGGTTATTTCTGTGTGCGTATTTTCAAAAGGAAGCTACATCTGCCCATACAAAGAATTTTAAGGATTTATACCCCTCGGCCTGGCACAGATACAAAGCTGATGAACAAAATGTTCCTCCATGGCTTCTGTCCTGCCCCTTACTGTGGTCACTGCTTGTGCCATCACACAGTGAAGCTAGACTTTCCACTGAGATCCTGACCACTGCTCAGAGGTTTCCTGTTTGCTACTATGAAAAGGTGATTTATTATTATTTTTTTTAATTGCTTAAACTGGGTAAAATTTTCAGAAGGCTACGTCTTCTCCCCAAGTTGCTACATTTGCACAGTGCCATAGGTGGGCACGCCACATGAAGGAGAAATGAAACAGAAAGAGTCTGATGTGAGGAATTTATAACCTAAATTACACATAGCACAGCAAGGGTGACACAAACAGAAGCACAGGAGGACACATACCACAAGAGTGGGAGCTTACAGGATGTGTTCAGCAGGTGTAATGAACTTAATGATTCTTTTTCTCGTGTCACTTCATTCCCCACTTCCCCCCCATTCATAATATTTAAATCTGTAGACAGTGAACTCAGTCTTCATCTCAGTGAAGCTAATGGCAACATTTCAAATGACTTCAGTAGCGTCAGGGTTTGGCTTTATATCTGGCTTAAAAGGCAAGGGTGGAGAACAGCAAAGGAAGGCCAGCCTAAAAGGAGTGGATTTTGTCAGTGGTTTGGAGGAAAGTTGAGTAGCACAATGCACAGGGTCAGGGAAGCATCATTATATGATACGTGAAAATGCACAGGGAGATTTATGGCAGGAGAATGCTGGAGCAACACAGCAAGCTCAATTAGGAGAGAAGCTGGCTCAAGAAATAAAGCAATCAGATACAGGAGGTGGAATTCTCTTCCTGATTTCACCAATATAAAACCACTGACTTAATTGTAAAGAGGAAATAATACGATCAAAGCCAATCAGTAAGGTCTGGAGAGAGCAACCCAGTGTGTTGAAGACAGGGATGTCTGACATCAGGACAGTCTGAGAGGTGGGGGCAGGACACATTGGTGGCCCAGTAGGGAGCAAGAGTTTTTTTAGCAATCATCCTGTTGTACTTGTATTATACAAGAGAGGGGGAGGCTCAAACGATGAGAAAAGGGGCACTAAAGAAGGGGCTAATTAAAAGTGGCAATTAGTGGTGCTTCAGCCTCTAAATTGAAATTGAAAACAATAGAATCACTTTGTTATATGTAAAGAGTCAGCATTTCTGCTTGAAAAGTAAATACAATCAAAATGGGAGACTGTTTACAAAGGTAAATATGTGGTGGATGGGTGTCTGTAGGAACGCAAAACAATTTAACAGTAATGAAAAGCAATATTCCCCAAATCGCAGGGAGTTTCAGACCAAAGATCCTTGGGACAGGTTGGAAGAGAACAATAAAAAGAAATATAATCCTAATATGATCTTAAAAATAATAAGCAAAAGACAATAATCAACTGTGTTTTCTCTTCTCCAAAAAGACCACAGGGAGTTTCCATGATACAGCGGAGGCATCAGGGAAGAGACAGAGACCTCAGCTGCGTCAAAAGCCCCCATGGGAATTGGTACCATCTGCTCCACAAAGCAGAGGAGGGGGAAGAAATGGGCAATGCAGACTGAAACTTGGTAAGAAACCCCATCTCTGCCCTGCAGAACTGCTCTCAGAAGGTCAACAGCAGCACCGAGGGAAAAAGAAGGCAAGCAAAAGATTTCCTTCAAGAAAGAGCATCAGTTGCATTTAAATCCTAAAAGTAAAATAAAACATACATGGTGGGGCGGGGAATAAAGAAGGGGAATGATCCCATTTGGTTCCTGGTGTACAATGACACACTTCCAGCAAAGTCCTTAAGGTGACCAAGACTTAACAGTTGTGAGGATCTGGTCTAATGAGTTCATTTTCTTGTATTGCTGCATTATGAATTTGGCAGAAGTTCCTGGGAAGGGTCCTGTCACCATTACTTTATTTGGAATCAGCAGCACTAGTACTGAGGTTCCCCAGTTGGTGTAGACATCGTGTTTACACCAGAAAAGGAGAACCTGTAGAGGTCACATTTTGTTTAATGGAAAGAACACAACTCTCCACACGCACAGCCAAATGTTATTAGCTGAGCTGAGTAGTTCCAGGATTGCTGATGAGAGCAAGGCAACCCAAAATACTAGTCTTGCTCACTTGAGCAATCTCACTGAGTTCATCCTTACTCTGGATGCTACCAATCTGCAGATAGACCAAGGAAAATAAACATGAAGTTATAAACCTGTAGAAGGAGCTGCTTATCACTTTTGTCCTCTGAAAATCTTTTAGTATCTGGTTAAAATAGACATCTTTTCCATCTGTCTGGGGAAGCACACCAGCCTGCACAGACCAAAATCTGATTCAGCTTAACATACGTTATGCGAAAGGCCCAGAAAATGTCAAATGTCAGGAAAAACTTTGTTCTCAAAAGTTTGATGAAACTGCACAAAATATCAGCCTGGTCATTCTCTGAATTTGAGAGTAACCAAGTATTAATTTTAACTTGATCTCAGTTTCAAGAGAAGACCACAAAGGCTAGATCCAACGGGACATGTAAGCTCCTGAGCATGCTCACCACGCACAGTGCATGGAGCCCAGACTGGGATTTTCCAGCAGAGGAGCACTGTTAAGCCACTGATTTTCCACTTTAATCCCTGGATTTGTAATCTTCCACCTTCTTTCTTCATTAGGAAAACACTATTCCAAGGCAAAAGTATACATATACAAAGCATTTTCAGTATTAACGTGTGTTATCAGATCAAGGTGAACTCCAAATTCCACTCACTGCTTCACTTAAACAGCTAATGGGCTAGAAAACCACAGGTTTTCATTAAGATCTTTCCTCATATTTGAGCTCTGCATGGGTTTACTAACTGAAAGTAAAACTGCATCACTCTTTCCAATGCAGATGGCACAACTGCTTTTCCAAAGCAGAACTACATGTCCTTTTTCAGTACAAAATATACTTAGACCAAACAATTTTGAAAGTCAAATAAATAAAAGTACATAGAAGTAATGGGCTTTGATGCATCTTCTTGACATGGCCCTTCTTCATTACAAATTTGAAAGATATAGGTGGATCTATCCAATCCTGCGTACGTGGCTTGGCTATTTGAGTTCTAAATCCAACCACCACTGGAATCTGCAGAAGAGGTGGAGGAGACAACATGGCCATTCAAACATGGCCAGAGGTTGAAGAAGCACCCTGAACCACCATGGGCTGCTACAGAGCCAGCCACAGCACTCAGGGAAAGCAGCAGGAAGACCACTGGAAGTGGTGTAGTTGCCATGTTGGTCAAGACATCCACGTGGGGATTGTGCCTGTGGCCACTGGCAGTCTTCTTAAGATTAATTTTTCTCTCTGGTATTAAAACACCTATGCTCTGAGGGGAATAAAACAGGATGTAAACACAAGATGTGCCGAAATCTGTCAAGGAATCTACGGAACAGTTCATGTGCCAAAAAAGCCCCAATGCTAGAAACAGAGTTAAGGAGGAAGGGCCCTTGGGCAGAGTCAGGAAATTGAAGTATACCAACTGCTTTTCTCCTGCGAATTCCAATCTCACACAAAACAGAAGATCACAACTTAAGAAACAAAAAGAGAGATAATACCAGTCATTTGACTAACCAGGGAATGAAACTCTGCAGCTCATCATGTTTGGGTTACTCTGAAACGCTTCAAAGGCAAATATGAAATCATGCTAAACCTAAAGAAACGCCAGAAAGGAGACTGAAGGCTGGCCCCAGATTTTGAGGCTGGCCCCAATCTCTGCAGAGGAGAGAAGCCAAGCACTTGTAAAGGAGCAGGATACTAGTACTACCATTCAAGCTATCTTTAGCTCCAGCAAACTGAGAACTGTTTGCTGGTTATCAAAATAGTGCATGCATAAATGAGAGAAACAGGATGTGGCAAAACGACCAGAATCATTTAAATTTTATTCTGAATCAAGACTCTGCCAGCCTCCATACCGTATATGGATCATTTCCCCTGCAGGTGCAAGATGTTTCAGTAGGATTTGCTCTTGCATGTAGTATCCCACAGACTAATATTTTAGTAGATGCAATGGTTGATTAGTTGAATTTTTTTTTCCGGTGTGGGGGGCAGGGAGGAGAGAAGGAAGAGGAGGTGGAGAAAAGACACATAAGCTGCAGGTTTGGGGGGGGGTTCTTTCCCCCTCAGAGGCCCAGCTGTATAAACCACATGTGGTAATATAACAAACTACCTGGTCAGACCATAAACAAGTTAAAGTAAGAGTCTGAGGGAGTAAGGCATGATGCATTTCACACGGGAATAGTGTATTCTCAGACGGGGATGGGAGAATTGATTTTCATGACAGGAGATAAAGCACAGCAGATAAAACAGGATGCTGTTTGATCTGCCCCACAGAAAACACCAGCTGAAAGGGTGATCTAGCTGAAGGAGCAGGGATCAGGCTAGGAAAGCAGCAGCCGGGCTGGTGCCATTCCAACAGCACACTACGAGTAGATCCAAACTGCCCCTCCAAAGGACACAGGGGCATTCACTCCACATCAACAGCAGTTCCCCACATCAGCTCCCAGAGCAAACCTAATCTTTAACAGCCACTCTGTAAACTAAGTTGCACACAATGGAGTATATATGTTTTCAAGAGAACCTTGTCAGCAGGAAAAGGACATTAATCATTTGTGTTGAGATACAACTGTAAAAAAGGGAAAGGGCTGTCTTCAGAGCATCCAGGGGTCCCCCCTCCATCCTGCCGAGTATGTCTAAAGGGTTTACTTCTGTGACTACTGAAAGGCTTCAATGAGCCCAGCCCCTGTGATGGAGATGTAACCGATTCGTTAATTCATGAATGATTTAGCTGAAGACAGTCATTCTCTGCTCAGTCGTGGTCTCCCTATGACTGACTCTCTGTCCCTCATACAGTCTTCAGTTTAGTTTTTGTTCCTTCACTCATTTGGAAGTTGACCTGCCACAAACATCACAAAACATCCCATGAATTAACTCCTCCATTCTCGTGCCTTTTGGACAAAATATCAGTATCTAAGCAAGAGATCCCCAAGTATGGAGGGGACTGATTTGCATGTGAGGAATGGGGAAAGGGAAGAAGAAGGGGATAAATATTGCTGGTCCTCATTCGCCTGACCATGCATCAAACCTGTCTATAGAGCTAAACTCAGTGAAGCAGATAATTCAGTGGGTGACCTTGTATCAACCACTCATCTTCCTTGCATTTTTGTTTACTCATCATAAAGTGGTTTGGTTTTTTTTCCTGAAAAAACAAACAAGCTAGCTTCCAAATCAGGTGAATAAGTTATGGAAAGTTAAATATATTCTGGCAAACAAGAAAGAGCCTCACTTTTTTCCAGTTTGAGATAGGCTGTCATCATATGAAAAAGAAGGGCCAGTTAATAAAATCTGCACAAATCTCTTTGAAACTTCAGGGAACTTTATAAGCAAGAATTCATTTTCACATGCCTGCTGTGTAGTTCAGTCAGTCCATAAAAAGGAATCAGGAATGGTCAAGTTCCTATCTTGATTCTCAGAAGCTGCCACTATTTCTCAACTCACTTGCAATATCACAAAAAGTGTAAAGCAGCACTTACGAGTTCTCATGGTTTGATTTCACGTTTTGTGCAATGTGGTGGTGGTCCTCAAAGTTCAACTCCAGAGCCATGTGATTTACACAATCAAAGCTTTCAGAGGTATAAAGGTGTTTCTACCTCTTGGATTTGCAGAGAATACCTTGGACTTGTACTCCAAAGGCTCAAAACCCAAAATGTAAAGACAGGCATTCAAAAAGGCAGCATTTAAAAAAAAATAATCATAATTTTAACCTTTCTGAAAAGAAGACAAACATCTGCCTGCGTCACAAATTTCAGATTAGCCGTACTGCAACCCTACACAGTGTCCTAAGCAGCAGTAGCCCCAGTTACAGTATAGGCTTCTGATTTGTTCAACACAGCACAGACATTGAGAGAACTACAATTAGAACTTCCTGGATTCACATTTCTCATTTACTATTTTCTCACATTTGATTTGTTGCCTTCTCCCACAACAGCACAAAAATTTAAAATCTCAGAGAAATGCATAAACTGACAATACATTAAAAAATGTCTTTAAGTCAATTACAGTGCTTCACTTTGATTTTAACCTTTGGGGCCTTTTGAATTATTCAGTAATTTTCACTTAAAAAGAAATAAATCAGAAAATATCAAAATGGAATGTTCCTACATGTTCTAAAACTTTTCCAAAAAACAACTTCAATTATTTGATTTAGGAAATTAACCAAAAAAACAATCTGTGTTGTCTGAACTGGATTGGTTTTGATGAATTGGCATACTTCACTCCAAAACTGTTAATGAAAAAACTCCCCAGTCTTCTCTAGGTTTCAAATGATTGTCCCAGAAAATCGCTCTCCCTCTACCCAGCTCACAAGTTGAGAACACAAGAGCATTCTGCTCTTGAGCATCAACCTACAAAGAGCTCAGATAACTCTTTCTTCAATTAGAAGGGCCAATTCTCCATTTATATGGGTCTTAAATGCTCTTTGATTGTGGACATGTGAATACCTAAAAATTTCAGTTAAAAAATAAAGTAGTATTTCTTTGAGGACTTCCATTTCTTTTTCAAGGTCTCATAAGCAAGGAAACTAAACATACATGGGAAATGCAGAGAAGGAAGAAGCTGCCCCACTGAAAGACTCCACCTTCGACCACACCTTTCATTTCTTTTCAGTTGGCTTCCTATCCAAGATCAGTAATACCACTGAGCTGAAGCAAAGTCCACACTTCCCTACTAAACATCTATTATTGGTAAACCACAGTCACCAAAATTCACCTTTGCCTTTTCCTTACAGCTCTTCATGCCAGTGACCTACTCTTCAATGTGTGGTGCACACAGCGTTAGTGGAGGGGAGAGATGTTTCAATTTAGTTTCCTCTGGACAAGCAGGCACATCACTAGGAATGCCATTAGAATTAGCTCCCTTGGAGAGAAGCCATAGGCTTAAAAGGCTTGAGGAGCATAAAATATCTTCTCATTCCTTTGAATGAAGCATCCCTTGATCTTTTTAAGGCAAAACGAGGGAGTCCTGTAACATCTTGCCTGTAAGCTTGCTGTAGATAAAGGAAAGAACCTGCAACCACCAAAATACAAGGAAGAGTACTTATTTTCCTCCTTCACCACCCCCTCCTTGCCTAAATTTAATACCTCAGTAAATGTCAACTCCCACTGAAGCAAGTTATTTAACATTAGCAGAAGACTTCTCCTCCACCTTCCAAATTTAAGAACTCTGTTTTGAATCCACTACTGGTCAGGTGCTCTCAGCAGACCATACATCTGAATCAATTGTCTGCATACATGGGCATCTACACACCCAGAATCAAACTCATCTAATCACGATGCACACGATGACTACAGTTTGTCTCTCAATAAGCCCTTTTAAGGCTTTTTACAAGTATGTATCAACTAACCCTTAAACACGAGAGGTTTATTGTCTTCCTTATATAGGAAACGAAACTGAGTTGCTGAGTAGTTGAGCAACCTGTCCAAGGACAATAAGGATGCAACAAACACAAGTTGGGTGTTCTGACTCATTACGCCTGAAATCTAACTGCTAGGTGTGCTTCTCATGCTAGTTTCTCCAGGCAGCTTGCAGAGTTCATTAACATTTTCAGGAAACACATAATCTGAATTGTCAAAAGGATTTTCCTGCCCAACTTGACTAGACAGAGAAGACAAAAGAGGCTCTTCTTCTATATATTTCTATTCCAGCCTCAGTTTTCCTGTCCTAATGGTATTCTCTGAGTTCAAGGAAAAAGAAAGGCTAAGCTTCTTGGAGCCTCAACCTAGCAAAGGAGAGGTGTCCTCTTACAGCTTCAGGTGTTCAGTGATAAGTGGAGAGTCTCTCACTCTCCACCTTTACTGGGTATCAGGTGAGAGGGTCAGAGGTTCTGTTTCAGCCTTGCTTTCAGAGAAAATGGAAATAGTTAGGCAGTGTATTCAAAAAGTGACACCAAGTGGGATAGAGAAGGGTGAAGGGAAGTGTGGTAAGAACTTCATAAAATTCTCTTCAAATTAGGAGCTCCAGGCAGAAACCATCATTGCATTGCTGTCTACAGTGTATCCAGCTCAACTATTATTACTCTGTAGCTGTACCCTTTTTTCCTGGCATGATGTTTTTCTTATTATTATGACTTTTTACTTCTCCATACGGTACAGTTTTTCCAAGGGCACCTGTTTCAAACTCCAGGTTTGGCCCTGCAGAATACATGATCAAAAATGAAAAATACAGCATCCTACCCCACGCAAAACCTCCTGCTTCCAGCACTCACCTAAAGTAGCTCTATTGACACAGTGAGTGCCAATAAATCAACAAAAGTGGAGTCTGCAGTTTTCAGCAAAGAAAATCTAGCAAAGTTAAACATACTGCCTGTGTTCTTCTTTCTACAGAAAGGGTATCAAGTGATTAATAGTAGTCTGTTCCCAAAATGTAAGATTTGCAAAAACTCCATTATTTTTCCCATGAAATCTCTCTCCAGAGCATACTATAAATTCCCCAAACCAAACACTTTTGGCCTAGACAGTCTTCATTTACCCTAGACAAAAATACAGTTTAGGAAAAATTATTTGTTGAAAATGTGTATGTCATATACCACAAATAATGGTCACTGGAGGTAGCACGGGTTGTACATAAACACTGTTGTGCTCCACCCAGAGAAAGGCGCTGTGAGGACCTTCCTCCACCTTTTCTTGCATCCATGAACTGTAAAAAAGAGTCACCCCAAGGCAATGCTTCTGGTGGGAAGGAGAGAGAAGGGATAGAAGAACGAGTTACATCCCTTTAATGTTAGCATGAATTACATGTACAATCTGAAAGAGTCTACTTCTTTATAGCTGTGGAAAGCAAGAAGGAGCTCTTCACACTGCTAGTTCCAGGGCATAAGACTGTCATCAAGTTCTTGAGTTATTTAAGTGTGCACCTCCATTACAACAGAAGAGATCCAGAAACTTTTCAGAACTGGAGAACATTTTAGTCTGCCATCCCTGCTGTAATTTTCCATTCAGCTTCCTTTCCATAGCATACCTAATCTCCTGAAAATCCAATATGAACACTGATTTGCAGCATGAGGCAAAACACTGCATAATAATTCAAGGATAATTCAGGTTGAAAGAGACCTCCAAAGGTCTCCAGTCCAACCTCCTGCTCAAGCCAGGCTCAGCTGTGAAGTCAGACTGGGTTTCTCAGAGCTTTTTCCAGTTCAGTCTTGAAAAACTCAAAGGATAGAGGTTGCACAACCTCTCTAGGCAACCCCTCTCACTGCTTGACTCTCCTCAGGGTGGAAAAGCTTTTCCTTACACCCATTCTGAATCTCTCATTTCACCTTATGTCTCTCATTCTCCCACCATACAGCACTGTGAAGAGCCTGGTGCTATCTCCCTGATGACCTCTCGGTAAGTATTGGAAGGCTGCTGCTGGGTTCCCACAAAGCTCTCTCTTCTCCAGTCTGAACTTGCACAGTTCCCTCAGCCACTCCTCACAGGAGAAGGGCTTCATCTCTCTGATCCAATGACACCAGATTGTGATTTCTGAAAACATTAAGAAAAAGTAATTTTAATAGTTTCTCAGGTTCAATATTGTTATTCAAAGGAAACCGAAGAGATGGAATGTCAGCAACATCACCTATGTTTCAGACTATGGAAAACTTGCATTTCCTGGGGTGTACATGCGGGGGGAGCAGCCACCTGTGACAGGGATCACAGAGAAGGTCTGGTGAAATGATACAAGCAGGTGAATCTGTATCAGAAACACCTCAGTATGGCCCTTAACAAACTCTGTCTCCAAGATGACTGACAGTCATGAGGAATTGTAATATACATATAAAATTACATAAATAATATCCAGACAGAGGCATGTTTTGTCATGCTTAGCACAAGCATAGGGGCCAGCATCTCCCAAATGTTACTTAAACCTTTCTAAAGTCCTAGGCTTGTGACTTCACCTCTTTCTCCCTCTTCCCACTTCCTCTCTCGCTTTCAAGTCCCTAATTTAAAAAAATGGGAATAGCATCACTTGGCCCCATCACAGGAATTCCCAGCATTAGAACTGGTGCGGTGCTTTGAAGATGTGAACTGCTGCTCTGAGCACCTTAATTCAAGGCACAAAGAGTGGACAATGAGGTGTATCATAATTACCCACTTTTGACTATTTCAGCACTGAGCGCAGAGTCACACGGCAGCGATTAAACATGCAAAAATCCTGTCCAGCACGCGCGGGATTCGGTGCAAAGCCTGGTTAAGTCTCTTCACTGCCTGCACAAAATTCCTCAGCACAGTTCTTGAAAATAGAGCTGCTTTCATGAAACTGCCCTCCCACCCCTAGTCCCAGCGCATGAGGTGAAACTCCTGGGAGTATGTAAGCAGTGACTGTAAGGAGGGCTGTCTCCTTACCACCAAGTCTGTAAGGAACTATGGCAAATATAGGGCAGGTTGTGGCTCCTTTCTTAAGGAGGTTTGTTGGGACAGTGGCAGCGGAGGAGAACTGCCCTCACCTTCAGCACAATGTCCAGTGCCACTTTTGAAGCCCTGTCCTGGACATGGGGCAGAGCAAAGCAGGACATTTCTACAAGACACTACGTAGCATCTTCTCGTATGGTTTTCTTGCACACCATAGACGAGAACCACTCCAAACCACAGCTGGAACAGCATGTCCTTAGGACCACAAACCATGTCTGGAAGAGGATGTCCACTGCAACGCTGATTACAAAAGCTGACCTTCTAGAAAAACCTTTCCTGACACTGAACTGCTTTTATTCTTCTCCCCGAAGATGAACAGTGTGATGCCTACACTGCACCTGTGAGTCATTGGCCAGGCTTTTGTATCCTCTTGTCAAAGAAAAGAATATGTTTGCCTTGTACATGCTACTCACTGCTGCAAAAATGAGAACGCAATGGTGAAACAGTCATTTAGGACAACATGAAAGAGTTGATTCTTAAGCCAATATTTTATATACCAACAGAGCCTGAGGCCCATCTCGCCCCTCTTGGCAGACCTCATGCTGTTAACACCTGCTCAAAATGGTGACAGGTTTCCAACTGAAGTATTTTACGTGCTGTCTTGGTGAACAAAGCATCATATCAGGAAAACAACAGGCTGAAGCTCACTTACCAAGTCCTCCTTTGTACTGATCGATTGAAAAAAACCAAACAAACAAGCACAAAGTAGGGAACTACTGAAATTACTCCAGCACAGACAGAATGATGGTAATGGTGGGAAACTGCCTCTGTTGTATTTGGTGATGCTGTCTATTGAGAGCTGTTGTTGGGCAGTTATGACTAAATGCTTTCAGGTCATGCAAAGGCTGCAGGAACTTGAGGAGAAAGTCTGTCCAAGAGGTCCAAGAGGAGGGAGAAGAGGTGGTCAGATCAGTTCAGGTGCTCATGTGCAAGCAGGCCCAAAGGGAGTTGCTCTTACAGGCTTCCCCTTAGGACCTCCTTGCCAAATTCAGTGGGCACAGAACCCAGTCTGGACCCATGAGCAAAATAAATAACGGGTTTACATTTCTCAGTCCCAAGAGAAGGAAGTGGGGGTGGGAATGGCTCTGGAGAGGGATCTGTTGAAGCAAACAGCACCACTGAAGACCCCTTAGAAGATACTAAAAACCCAGCTTCAAAAACGTTGCTAGAATAGGGCTCTGGATGAGTCAGATAACAGGTCTGATCTCACATGACAAATCCCAAAGGCTAAATCTATGAGCCCGTGAGCAAAAGAACTCTTGATTCTGTTTCCTCCTGGAACAGTAACCCACAAGCTTCCATGTGACATTTGTGCATATTTTTTTCCACGTTGCATTTCACTGGTGCAGGGGTATCCCTGACATTGCTGCTTGCCTTTTCCAGCAAGGTTGCCACTGCATTTGCTGCCTCCAGTGGGAGGAGTAGGAGGAAAAGGGATTTCCTTCCATTACCAGTGTGAGGAAAAATGATCAGATTTCCTAAACTGTAGTACCCATTTAGTCTCTAAAACCCCAATGCACAGAGGGGTTTCCACCTCATACCTCCCCTCAGGAACAGGAATACAATTATCATCAGTTGGCACCTACTGCCAAAGCTGTGTTCTACTCCTCTTTGCCACGGGTGTCCTCCCACTGTTCCCACTGCAACCCTTCCCAAACTCTTCTTTGCTGCTGTTTTGCATTGGGCCTGGAAAAGAGGTCTGGCTGCTGTTCTTCCAGATCTGAGCTTTCTCATCCAAAATCACAACCTTACACTCAAGGATAACACACCAGGCCCCACAAGGAACACCGTACATAGCTAATTGCTCTCATGCTCTTCATGTGCTAACGTGTGCCCGTCCCCTTACTTAGCAGGGACCAGCATCAGTGGTAACTGCCAGCTGTAAGTTCTTTGGGTCAGAAACTGCTCAATTAGTGCAATGAAATCACAGCCTAGTGGGAGCTGCTTACAACTAGATTTCTAGTTAATGGTAATTTTTAAAGGAATTAATTAAAGGGAATGTCTTTAATTTGTATTACAGTCTGTCTTTTTGTGTCTTCATTTCCCTTCTGGCCTACAAAACCTCTTTTCCTACCTTACTGTGTCTCTACCATGATTTCTATTCATTCTCCAATGTTCTTTCACCAGTCACTTCCCCATGCAGAGTCTTCCCTGGCAGCTCTCCTACACTAAAACACTTCTGCCTTAGAACCCAGGCAGTGTTCCTCTCTGAGTCACCTGGTGTCACCATGCCTCGTAGCCAGCCTTTATATCTGCTTTCATACCTTCCACAAGACTTGAAGGATTGCCCCCACCAGCGCTACTCTACTCTTCATTAGTATATAAGGAAAGCACTGACACAGGAACTTAATTTTTGGAAGAGTTCCTATTACAATTACAGTGAAACCAAGAATTTAGTGAGGAAAAACCCCTGCATACATCTCCCTGTCCCATGGGAATACCAGCTTCCTCAAATCAAAATGCTGCAACCCTTTGAAAGGACTGGATGCCTTCATACCTACAGCCCTCGTTCTCAAAGCAAAGCAGCACACACACCTGTGCACACACTCACTTACACACACATTTTCTTTCCTCTCCCAATCCTGACCTCTTGCCCTGCTTCCACAGTGTTAGCTCATCACTTTGTTGGGGGTTTGCTTAACTTCCCCATCTCACTATGGCCTTTCCAGGAATTAAAGAAATAGAAATATTTCTAGGTGTTAGGATATTCTATTTTCCTCCATAGAAATAACATCAGGGGAGAAAAACTGAGATTGAGCGTGGAAGACTGGCAAGGAGAGCTTGGCTACTTAAAAGGAAGGGTTAAACTGCACTTTCACAGTGTTATCAACTACCTTAAAACTGACAGAAGATAGTTTTCAGACACTCAAAAGGTAGAGTAAATCTTTAACTATAACTGGAATTACACACAGAGAAAGGTAGAAAGTGAAACTAAGGTACAATAGTCCCATAAACTGAAATATTAATACTGAATTAGAGTTCATTTTTCTTTCATTTTAGTTTACATATTTTGCTCCCTATTTATAGGCACTTCAAGCATTTGATATAGCCCTCAGGACTTGGCTGCAAAGGTGGCATCTCGTAAACCAGAGTGGGTGGGCTTTTGTGTTGTTGTGGGGTTTTTTAACCAGATATTCAAGTTCATAACTGGATGCCATTGGTCACTGGGCAGATAGTGAAGCAGTGCAATGTACACAGACAATCAGAAGTAAAGTTAACAAGGGAAGCCTGAGACAAGACCATCATCACTGGCAGCATAGGCTGGGGTGGATGCCCTTTGCACAGAGTTACTGTTTGCACAGCATAGAATAATTGTTTGTTAAGTCATGTTTAGGTACCTCTGTACACTTATGCAAAGGGCAAGAGGGCAAGGTGGCCTTCATGCAGGATTTACCTGTGGAGAGGAGGAAACTGCATTAAATTGTGAAAGAGACATCATTCAAATAACCATTTTTTTCCAAGCCAAAAAGTAGCTGTAACTGGCACACAAGTGGGTTAGAAGGTAAGTGGAAACGAATTTTGGGGTGAATTACATGAATGAAATAAAACATACAGGAGTGGGTGTTATATCTGGACAGCTTACTAACGCAATCTTACGTGCAGACCAGTGGCCGAATTCACTCCAGCTTTATCTCGAGATGGGCAGAGTTCACTGGGCAAAATGAATGGCATTTAGGGATTGCCAATTAACACCACTCCGTGTGTCTGTCTGTGCTCCGTGACACATGACTCAGTCATGCCTGCAGGCAGGCCTCTCCTAAATGATGCATGCCATTTCTGCTTTTCCTGCAAGCCTCTCCTCACGATCCACAGGCATCTTCCTAGCAGCCACCTGTAATGGCCCCCTGAACCCATCTTTTGCTCTACCAAGGTTCTCCATAGGAACCTCGCCATTTAATTTGAAAAGTGTCTGGATGGTGATTTATGAAACTTAGAGGAGGTTTGCACAACCACCTGGGTCCACCCCCACACTTCCTGACCCATACGGCTTTGGGGCAGGGGACTGATGCAATCCCAGCACTTAAATCCCAGTAGGAAAGGCAATCACGTAGGTCTTCTTAGTCATGCTGCCAAAGTTGTGTTTCATCCCCAAAGATTTCTCCAAAATGTGATGTCTAAGAACTCAAATGCTGATACATAAAAGGAGCACATCAGAGCTTCCTCCTGACTGTAGAAAGCCATGTTAACACCTGTTAATAGCACACTGAAAAAGATGGATTTTTTTAAAACGTACGTGTGCAGTCCCCTGGAAACATCTACAGATGCCTGACCAAGTGCCTGATAGGCAACTGTTAATCATTTCGCTGACCTAGAGCAACAGCCACTCCCATGTAAAGACTCCTCTCCTGTGGAGGAGCCCCAGTGTGGGAACACAGCAAATTAGAAGGCACCCTCCCCTAGAAAAGGGAACGAAATGGGCCTTGTGAGTGGGAAGTACCCATATACCCCACCTATACCACAGCAACACAAGGACCACAGCAAAAAGAGGAATCCAACCACTTCCCAGAAATTCAGAAATCAAGCAGATTCAAGTCACCTCTCCTGACAGATTTTAGTTTGTCCAAAGAAGGGAAAGCCTTAAATAATTTGTTCAGGCTTTACAAAGTGTGTAGAGAAGGTTAGGAACAGAATTTGCTACGTTCGTGCCTACATAACTCCCTGCTGAAACTTGATTTAAGCAAGTAGCAGGTACCTGGGACACAACAGCTGGACACCAAAAGTGTTTTCCTTGTGTCCCCAAAATTTAGTATCATCTATCTCAGCAGCATATGCTAAGGCAAGTTCTGGGGCCTTCGATACATTTAATTTTTAAGAAGAGCATCTCTTTGTCTTCTCATCAGGATTCAGGTATGCTACTGCACAGCATGAGGAGAGGACAACCACCTTATGTGCAAGTGCCATCACCTGCCTTTCATTATAAATAATAACTTATAAGACACGTCTGCAAATGGCCACAGGAGCAGAAAAAGAGCCACAAGAAAGAGCAAAGGTCACTTATGATTGTGAATCTGAGACATGACTAGAAAATTCATCCCATAAACAGTGACCTAGTGAGAGCACAAAAACAAAAAGAAACTGTGCAACAGGACAGAAGGGACAAAAAAAATAACGCTTCCTTTAGTCAGATCAGACCACTGCAGATCTCCCAGGGGTTAACTCTGCCAGTTATGCCACACACACCCCAAACGGATGAATAGCTAATAAAGTATAGAAACAAGTAACTCAGATTTTTCCCCTCTAGAATGAATCTGAATATAGGTGTTACTTCCTATCCAGTCTCAACGAGAAGCCTATAAACAGATATTGAAGAGAGCAAATTTCTTAACTGCGATGTCCATTAAACAAATCAGCATCAAACACTTTGCATCCACTCACAACTTTTAGCACTTATTGAGCACTTTACAACAATTACTCCCAAACTGCTCTTCGAGGAGAGATACAAAGGATTTTATCTATTCTTTGCATAGAGAAACAGCGGGACAATAAGGTGCAGGACTTGGCTGGAAATACACAGAAAGTCAACGGTGTAGGCAGAAACTAAATGCAAGTCTCTGCATTACCAGTCTGGATCATGCCATTTCCTCTGTATAGCAGCCAAAGCATATGTTTAATAAACAGGTTGTCTCAGGTTGTTGCAAGACCTGGGTGAACTGGCACACAGATTTCCCCCTAGGGTTGACATGAAGGAGCAAACGTTGCAAAGAACAAAATAAAGCTCTGGTTATTCAGCCACTAATCATAATTCCATCTTGCATTTCTGGGTCTCTTATTTTGAAACTTCTTGAGGCCTTTCTTGCAACACTGCGAAGTACTCTGGGACTGCCAGGGCCCTTGAAACATCACAATGGCCATACCAGGTCAGACCAAAGGTCCATCTAACCCAGGACTTCGTCTCAGACTTCAGCCAGTAAGGAATCCCTAAGGAGCTGCACAAAATACAGACAGGATATAGTGATATTCTGCAGAAAATACACTGGTATATCCTCTCAACCTCTGGCAAACTGTGATTCAGATATTTTGGTATTTAACATCCACTGAAGGATTTTCCTTCTGTGACGTTGACCCTTTTTGAACCCAAGTAAACTTTAATAGCCCATACATTCCATTGTAAAGAGTTTCACAGCTTTATTTAATGTGAAAAACTATCCCCTTTTGCTCCTTTTGAACCAGGCTCTTGACAATCTCATTTGATGTCCTAATTTCTGGCTTCGAGAGAGAGAATAAGCATCCATCCCCTCATCGCCCCTTCCATGATTCTCCTGATCTCATGAACTTTTCTCATATAGAGTCAGAGATCTTTTTACAGACTGGAAAACCCAAATCAATTTGATAATTTCTTATATGGAAGTTGTTCCTTTTGATCATTCGTGTTCCCTTCTTGGTACATCTTTGATCTTTTCAAGATGTATCTTTTTCAAGACAAGGAGACCAAACTGTTCATAGTATCCAACATACAGCAAACCTTGGATCTAGGTAGTGTTACAGTAATGATGTTTGTTTTCTTTCCTTTCGGAGTAACTCCTAACATTCAGCCTGCATCTCTTCATTTCTGTCTCCCTTTCTTCTTTGTCTTACTTTATTATTATCTTTCCCCATTATTGTGCACAAAGCTCTTATTTTCGTGCATCTATTATAACTCCAGAACTTTTCAGTGTCAGTAACAAGTTCCATCCCCATTACTGTATACGTTACTTTGGCATCATATTTCCCCATATGCCTTAATTTATATTTATCTAAACTGAACATAATCAGCCATTTTAGGAAGCCAAGTCTTTCACTTTCATAAGGTCCTTCTTCAACACTTCACAGCAACCTTGTGTTTTTTCCCAGATGGAATATACTTAGTATTCTCAGCTAAGTTTTCCACCTCCTCTCCACTTTCTTTTCCAGACCATTTGCAAATATCCAGCAGCACAGGCCCAATTACTGATCCCACTGGGCCTCTATGGGTGACCTGATGAGTTGTCCCTACCCTGTGTTTCCAGGATTTTAACTAACTGTACCTCCAGAGGACTTCCCAAGGCAGATTATTTCTTTCCAAAGCTTCTAGAGAAGAACATTATCAAAGCCATTTGGAAAACAGGCTGTTGAGTGGGAGTAACAGCCACCTGAGGAAAGCTCTGCTTTCCCATCTCTCTTACCCTCCTGGCAGGAAAAGGAGAATCAGGCCTCATCCTCCCCCACTTCTCCATTCCACCTCGTCCTACATCTTCCCGATAGCTGGAATAGCACTGACCTTGGGCCTTCATCCTTGGAGAGGCAAACTGCCAGGAAGCCCCAGGTCTCTTTAAAGTCTAGGCATCTGCAGTCCCAAGGAGCACCAGTGCAACTAGAGTCGGTGATTCCCCACATAAGCACAATGAAGAGTGATTCTGTAAGTATAACTGCTACAGAAGTGTGCTGCCAACTTAAAGCAGGAAAACAAATGTCTCATACAAGCACCGAGTAGCTATAATTTTATTAAGAAGTAACTTTCATCACCGTTCAAACAATCCAACTGAGCAAAGGTCTATCAATCCCACAACTCTTTCTAGTGGTATTTTGAAACAAAGAAGGATTGGGTCTAATATCAGTGACAATCAAAGTTTACTGTCATATTATATATGTTTATAAGTATGTAAAAGGAAACGTTGAGTGAAACTCTGAGCAGGCCTGTCAGAAAACAAAAACACTCCACATAACTCCTATGTAAATGGTATTTCTCACGGATCAATGGCCACTTTTGGCTCCCCTCTGGTCTCTCCAAGCATATCTCCGTTGATGCCCTCCACAGTGTGAAAGCCCATTGATTCCCCCCTCTGGGATTAGATGCTAGTCTATACACAAACTCTTGCATATTGATTCTTTTTTACCCAGTTTAAGTTCCCCCCTTAAGTTCTTGTTAAGAAACAAGAAACTGTTTCTTAACAGTAAACACAGAAAACAATAACAACCTTCTTAAAATAAAGTGTAGTTTAACTGTAACAGTAAGAAAAAGGAAGAATTCAAAAATTTTTAATAGAAAATCTACTTGTGCCTTCTCCAACTGAATTCCAACCTTCCAAGAGGATGCAGCAGCAGGACTATCCATATGTCATCCTCTTCCCGACTAGTAACTCCCAAAGGGACCACCATTTAATCTGGAGAGAGTTCTATTCCCTTCCCATTTGCTACAAATTCTTTGACTGTGTTAATCCAAAACTAGGGTAGTGTGATCCTACTGGTGGAGATTTCCATGCCAGCTGCACGCTGTTACTACGCAACACCACTTTGTAGAGTTCATTTATGGATGGCTCTTGATCTTGTTTTTGCTCTCTTGATTTTGTTTGTTTCTTTTTTTCAAAATCAAAAGCCTGCTATTAAACTAAACTGAGAAATTATAGAATAAGTATCCTTCACAGACAGCAAATAATCAGAGAGAATATATGGTATCCAAAACACTTCTTATTCAAAAGATGAAAATTTCTGAAAAGTACCATCCTGAAATGGCTCGGTGAAGTTAAGCGCTGACAACAAACTTCTGAATAGGAAAGTATTGGGAAATTTAAAGGCCATGGGCATCTTTCCTCAGCTACTATCTTGAGGTTGCTGTTTACCATCTCAAAGTATGGAACTACTCAGGATGAGCACAGCTTATCTGACAGAAATAGTTTTGCAGGTATCTCAAACTGGGAAGTAACTACCGTGCAGGGTTATAGGGCACAAGAGTATCATTTGAAAGCAGGGAGAATTAATCGTACAGTTGGTATTAACATATGGATGAAACATTGCTTTAAAAGTTCAAACAGCAACTGTCAGCTGAACAAAGTTGGCACTAGGGTAACAAATGAGTTTTGCAATTGTGCTATTTTTACTATGTAATACCAATACTGTATAAAAGAACAAATGTTGTGTATATGTTCAATGCCAAACCTAAACTGTTGCTAACACTGTTGTTATGATGTGATTAAAATGTCACCATGATTACTTGCTGAAAAGTATTTTATTCCCCCCCTCCCCAAGCAAGTGTTTTCATCACTGGAGTTTTACCAGACATGTTTGTGAGAAAGAAAGGTGAAGGAATAACCCAACTCAAATATTTAAAAGCATTTAACCATTCTGGCTCATTGACAACTGTACGCTTTCCCTGCGATTTTTAAGAGCTACTGACGCCTCATGGAAAAAACTTTGAAAAACATAGTATTGAAAAACAATTTTGCCAATGTGTCATATTTTCTGTCTTATCCCTTCCCTTGCTTCTCACTAGTAAAAGAATCTACACGAAAACAGAACCTTGATTCTTTAGGTAGACAAAACTTGGATCTGAGCTCTGCCAAAGCATGTGGGTGTTTGGATCTTGTCCATTAAAGACATTTAACTTCAGATCCAGATTCAATCTTCGAGGCTCGCAAGAAGTGCTGAGATCCAGGATTTTGTTCTGACCCATCCCTCTTACTAAGAAGTCATCTGCTGCCTGTCCTGCACATTAAGCTGCAGACTCCTGCTAAGGATCTCATAGGTGGCTGCTGATGTCAACATTTGCTGCCAAATTGCAAGCATCAGGCACGACTGAATATCTGAGGAGGAGAAGGACTCTGAAAATTTGAGAGGGGAAATAAAAGGAATTTTCTCTGGTAGTACAGTTGTCTTGAAATAACACAGACTTGGTTTGTCTCTCACACTGGCATAATTTTTTGGACTTCAGTGAAATCACACTGGCTGAGTACAAACAAAAACCTTAGTCTGTATGAAGCTAAAGTTTTTTTTTCACATTCAGTGTGTTGAAACAACACATTCCAGCCCAGCCATTGAAGCTCCTGCTGCCTTGTAAGCACAGAAAACAGAGATTCACCCCAAATCTCCCACTCTGCAAATTACCGTGAGTGAAGAAGGACAGCAAGCCAAACTTCCTCAGCTCAAAAAAATGCCAAACTGGACATAATTTCACAAAAAAGAATCACATTTCAGCATGGCCTTGGCTCTCTTACTTCCTACTACCCCAGCAGAGCAATGGAAACGCTGGATAGACACCTTCCTGGGGAACGTTGGGGGGACATGCTTTTCACCTGACCTTGGCCTGCCTTTCATCAAAACCCTTCTCTTACTGTCACTGACACTTACCCCTTTGCTCCAAGGACACTGAAGCAAAGCAAGAGAGGAAGAGTAGCCCACCTGCCCCAAGAAAAGCTTTTTGTCTGTGGATTTACTGACAACTGGGGGGATGGCGAAGGAAGACTGACAGACTGGTAAGTGCCCAGGGTTTGCATTTCACTGTTGCCAAGTCACAAGATTAAAACCACAAATCTCGCAGAGGACTAAAAAACTGGAATTTTGTGAAGGGTGAGCTGACACCTACCATATGCACTGGGAGAAAGAAGGAAATGGCAACAGTACATAAAGCAGCCTCCAGGTTTCTGAAGTACCATCTGATCCTCCTGCGTTGCAGTGTCACAATACGAGACAACCTGTCACACAGACTTCAAAGAGGCTTCTTAGTTTGAGCAGAGTGAGTGGAATTTATCCACAGAAGCCCACTGTCCTTTCCTCTGAAGAACCAGAGACAAGCAGTAATTGCTAGATCAAATGGGAAAAAAAACCCCAAAAAACAGCCAACAACTCCAGTCCTAGTTCTCCACTGACTTGCACTTCATATGGTCACTTACATTTGGGACAAAGTGAATGTGAAACACTTCCAAAACCACAGAAGCAGTAATTTACACTCACTTCCACTGCATTAGGCATGAGACTGAAGAATCAGACCCTCTCTTTCAAGCAAAATGTCCCTGACAATGAATGACGAGTAAAATACAGGCTGTGTAATTCCACTTGTTTTGGAAAAAAGTCAATTTAGAAAGGTTACCATAAGACAGCAGCAAAAATCTGCTCCTGCACTCCCAACATCTCAAGCCTTGTCAATAGTACACAGGGTGCAAAAGATTATGGCCAGCTCAGGCCATTAGTTTCCTTTCTGGGCAGGAATCCCAGCATAACAGATACTTATGCATATTCTGTCCTCATTTTATCTAATTACAAATATCTCTCTAGGGATGGGGAGGGGAGAAGAGGTTTGATCACACGATTTTAGGTCACTTATGCAAGGGATTGCTGGGATATGCATCGATCCAGAGTACTGTAATACTTTTTAAAGTTCCCAGAGCCCTCTAGTAAGAAAGAAAAAAAAAAAAAGTATATATGTATAATTTTTTCCTATTTACATGAGTTCTTGAAACTGACCAGTGGGAAAGAGTTGAATCATATACTGCTATAAATCAGTAAGAAGTATATGGAAATGTTTAAAACCCCAAGACATTGATTAACAAACAATACTATGTTTTCCTAAACACCATCTGTAAATACATTCTTTCTTTCCTATATTATTATATATATGCACACCAATATGCATAGATTATGCATACACACAGTTTTCTCTGAATAGAACCAACAACACAGAGAAAAATGGAATAAGGTCATTTAAGAAAAAATCAGTTTTATCTTGCTTATTTGGATTTTTACTTAATGGCTGCAACTCTGATGAAAGATGCAACATTGCTTTACATTGATGAAATTTAAAAAACCCCACTAAGGCATGATCTAATTAAGTAAAACAACTTAATATTAAGCAGAATTGCCCCTGCCTGTCCTAGATCAACATGGCCTAAGTTTTCTGCAGTCCAAGAATAGATAAAAAATTGTACAATTTCCATCACCATCACAAAGTGCTTCAAACCTGTTCCTTAAGTATGAGAAGAGTGGAATGCAACAGAACTTGGAGAATTTTTTAAGACAAAAATTCAAGAATTTTTGAAGTTACAGGCTGAATAATTACCTTGAAAAAGGACAACAGAATTAAACAGACACCCTTCAGGAACGGAAAACAGTAGTAACTGAAGAAAAAGTTGGATCTTAAAGGTCAGGAAGTATAGGGAGAATTGCCAAAGTCAAGAGTTAGAACTTGCAAAAGCTATTAAAAAATAGTAATATTCTTCAGACATCAAAATAGGAACGATCAAAGGAAGTTCAGCTGTTTTGCAGTTAGAATGGTACATAGATTAAATAAAAGGTGGGTACAGGCCAAGAACTAAAGGAATGCTGTGCTGCAGTGGGATGACTGAGATGGAAGCCACAAAGACATTTGTGCAGTCAAGGCATAAATTCTGAATAATCTCTGTCCAAGAACTGCGACCTGAAATCATATATCAACTAGCAAGTTCTTTAAACAGATACTGCAAATCATGATTACTACTATATTGCTGAAGTATAGCAATCAAAATAAAATTAATCGGTTTAGAACACAAACCTTTCAAATGATTGCAATAAGGCTAACTGAGCCAGAGTTTACTCGTGCAGTTTTTTAAGTGCAAAATGGTCATGGACACTCTTGATCAAGGAAATGACTAAGATAAAAGATCCATACCTTGTGCCAGAGTAACTTGATATCTTTCTTTCATAAGATACTGATATTCTAGACACCATCTTCTTAGCTATTTGGACTTTCAGCAAATGTTTCAGACAGTACTATATGAGAAATTACTGAAAATGGAGCAGATGAGGATTAGTACAAGAATGGTGATATGACTGAAAAAAACAATGAAAGAGGGTTGGACACAAGTTGGACACAAGCGTCTCCTAACAGAGACAGAAATTGGCTGATGGGAGGTTACTTCTGCAGTGCTAGAAAGGATTGGTCAGGGGACTGATTTTACTCAGTATTTCCATTAATGACATTGGAACAAAAAGTACACGTGCTGAAAAGAAAAAAAAAAGTTTAAAAAAAGTTAGTTACTTACACAAGTCAAAGGGACATCAAGGAAATTAAGAATATCAGGCAAAATGGGTTAGATGGAGCGAATTCAGTATAAATTTCACTTAATACCACCAAGATCATAATCTTAACAGCAACAACATCTAAAAGGGCAAGAGAAGAAGCGTAACAGTATTGATCTACCGCAGGATGACTATGAACCACCAACACAACACAAGAACAAACAAATACAAAAGCAAGGTGTTCCCAGAAGAGGTAAAAAATAAAGTTACTGTAGAGGGCAAAACTTCACCTGAAGCAGAGTAGAACTCTGTCTACTCACACTCAAGGAAGGTGAATGTGAATAATCCAAACTGGAGTAGAGAAGGCAAAGACAATAAATACTCTAGCAATCAAAGGAAAGGAAAAGACAGCACAGACAGTAGCGTATCAAAACAAAGACTGAGAGGGCTTATAATAGTGTGGTACAAATAGATAATAGCACAAAGGAAGACATGGAGGGAGCAACAGTATGTAAACTAACAACTCCATGCTGGCACCAGAACAAATGGTATAAACTGGTCACAAGTAGGACTAGGCTAGGGATTAAAATGCTATTTCCAGCCATCAGAGCAGTGGGTTCTGGAACCCTCCCAAGAGGAGTAATGGGAACAAACAGTCCAAGTGGGGATTTAAGACAAGGACTTTTCAGTTTATGAAAGGGATTATCTGACATGGTACTGGGGAATGGACAGAAGACCCAGGTACCCTCTTTTAAACCTACACTTCTCTTAATTGAACCTCTGTGGCCAATTTGGTCTTTGTCTTCTCATCTGAAAGTACCCACTCAGGAACCAATTAGTGTCAACTGGGATGGCAGCCTTTCTGATATAGATACCTACCTGCTAGAAACAGGATCAGGCTCTCCCACATGTTCAAGACAAGGTATTAAGTATATCCTCTTGCTTTAATAGGCACCCTAGTCCTACCTGACCTTTGATGGTAGTACAACATCCAAGAAAATCATGTTCAAGCCACTGTCATGGCCCCTTATGTGCTTTGCCAAGAGATGACTAGTGCCAGCATCCAAACCATTCTTCCAGAGGCATGTGGAGAATCCCCTCCAAAAGTAGTCTGTGTCAAACCCCGTGGGTGAGCATCTCCCAGACACTTCAGCCTCCAAAAAAATCACTATTAACGGGACACAGTCCTGTTAGTCAGCTACTCAGAGGAGACCTCTGCCCTGTCTCTGTGGTGCCTGGAACAACACACAAGACCTACTGGCCAGCTTAATGAGGCCTTTTTGACAAACGAAATTAAAGGGAGGCAAAAGGACCAAAACTAAAAGAAATACCCATGTTTAGCAGAATCTCCTCACATCAAGACCGAAATTTTCACGCAGCTTTTGTATCAGTGTAAAGACCTAACACTCTGCATTTGAGCTGGCCCCTATTGGAAAAAAGTAGTACTTATGAAGACAAAAGCAAAAGGTCAAAGTCCTACAGCCCTGAAAATAGATGTGTTGGAGGGAAAAACCTGACAGGTCCTGATTGATAACCATGCTTGAGGGAAGCTGCTGGAGGAAAACTGCTGCAGCAAAGGCTGCAGGGAGTTACTGTTCCAAAACCCCGCTGCAGCAGAAAAGGCACATGTGGCTGCTAGAGGAGGAGATGGACATGGTTAATTGACTGGGAAACTTTAGCAGAGATGGAATTAATGCAAAGAGCTCAAAGCCCAGGCGCGCAATTCTGTTACCAAGGGAAGGAACCATTCAGCTGGAATTGCAATCCATTTTCAGGTCAGAGCCTTTCCCAAAGGCAGAGTGCTCACCTCTCATCTCTTCCTCCTCTTCCCCTCTGAGAGGTGCAGGAAGGAGAAGGTAGCTGGAAAGAGCAGCCTGGGAAATAGACTGCCCTTTGAGGACCACCAGCTTTCAACTTTGCATGGCGTGTGTTTTGCACTGAGAGAGAGCCTGTCTTAACCCTAGGACTTTGTGGAGAAGGTAGTTGTGGAAACAAAACTAGAAAGTTAGTAATAGGGGAGGAGGGAGTTTACTTTCAGATCTACTCAACAGAATGAATACCTGAACCAGATATATTTGCAGTCTGGTCAGATGAGAATGCCAGGAGTTAGTTGCTGTGGAATCGCAGCAACAACATGGAAAAAAATACACCCAAACAATTATTTTTTTAAAGTAAAATGGATTGCTGAGGAAGAATAGGAAAGACACAAACATGATCCACAGACCAGATGACACAGATGATCTTATGCAGTGATGCACAGCCAATATTTTTATAAGTAGCAGCCGTGACTGTGTTCCTTTCAGCTGGTGCCTCAGAGTCACTTTCCTCCTCTAGATCTGGGAACTTCTTCATTTCTGCAGCCATATTAACAAAGGGGCTTTAAATACACTTACACATACTTACAAGTAGCCTTGTCAAATAAATTGAGTCAAACTGTTCTCACACGAGTGACTTTGAATTCAACACATGAATTGTACTGAACAGACTCTCTGGCATGCAGCACATACACTTTGAAATGGAAACCCACTTCCCACTTGGTTCATTTCCATGGTAAAATCTTTGCACCCCAACAGTGCTTTTATCAGCTCTAGGCATAAACCACTGCCATTAAGGATGGTCTAGCGATATTTATCAGTGAACTTCTTCTATCAGAACAAGGCAGACAGTCTTAACTTGCTTTCGCCCCTAATTTCAGCTCAGCTATGGAAGGGCTACCAAGGAAGGATTCCCATTAATTTTCAACACATCACTCATAAGCTGTCTAACACTCAACACCGAAAGCAAAGCAATGTGACTTCTAAACCTCCAATTCTGTCAATAGTTGACAATGTGACTTGCGTGAGCATCACCAAGTCAGTCAGTGCGTGCCATTCCTCCCATCACAAGAGCAGTGAAAATAATCTCAGCAAAGAGACTGCGATGCTTACTTTAAGCATGATTATGAAGCATTTTCCTGCTCGGTCACAAAAGTGCCACATACTTTACATTACAAATAACATACATTTTTTCCTAACTTTTTCATGCTGGAACCTCCTGAAATCCTCATTGTAGGATATGTAATGAGAAAATCCCAGATGGGAGAAATTTTGCGTAGCTCAGACTGAGCTTTCTGCTCAGTCTGAAGAAATCTCACTTGGCAGAGCTACTCACAGTAGGCAAAGGTAGTCTTTTGCAGGTAAAGAGGGACTCTCCTTTAGACCTGTGTTCATGTACAGGAAGTTACCTACATTTTAACAACAGGTAATTCCATTAGTGACTCCTCTACTTAACCTGATTGGCATGAGAGTCATACCTGACTGTGAAAATAAGCTCATGACTTATCTATGCCATACAACAAGTCAGGGGTCAGATTTAATTTAGGAGGCTCTGGTCTGCCATGCTGCAACCACAAAACAAAGCTGCCTCTCCCTGTGCACGGAAGCAGAACACAGAAGCAAATCTTGCTGCAAGACAACACCAAAATGCATCACCTCATACTCCCCATCCTCCTTCAAAACACCTAGGGGTAGATGATAGAGAGTCCATCTTCCCAGTCCAGAAGCCATTAAAAACCCTCTTCCTCATCTCGTATGAGGGGCCTGATACAAACATTTCATTTTGGGAAAAGACTCAGGAAGAAAATGTGAGGAAACAGAGCAACAAACAACACATAAGGTGGATATAAATCCAGATAAAATATTAAAATCATTAAAGGGTTGCTGCTCCCTGAAGGTTGGAAAAAAACGAAGAGAGTTAATTAAAAGCAATCTCCACACAATGCTGAGCTGGCCTGCCCTGATAAATCAACAGCAAGGACTGCGCTTGTAGAGGTCAATGGGGGAAAGAGGTTGGGAGGCGGGGAGAGGAGAGCTAGGAGAAGAAAAAACATTTAGCTGAGACTATCCACAAAACCAAATCAGATCTGGAGACAGGAAATTGAGAAGAGTTTTACAC
The DNA here is from genome assembly GCA_004320125.1 of Scolopax mira. NCBI lineage: Eukaryota > Metazoa > Chordata > Aves > Charadriiformes > Scolopacidae > Scolopax > Scolopax mira. Next base: position 13,696 of record BJBW01008592.1, on the reverse strand, counting down.
ACATTTCCCCCATCAACTTTTTTTGGTTAGATTTCAACCTCAGGAATGCCTGTTTGCCATCTAACACCAGCTAACCTGACCAAATTCCCATCCGTTTGTATAAGTACAGGAGAAGAAAGAGAAGGGCCCCATTCTACCTGGGAAGGTATTGACATCACTTTCATCCACATGCCATTTGATCAATGAGTACTGACATCATCAAATTAACAGAGTGGCACATCCTTTTTGGAGAAGCACCTCCCTAAAAATTAGAGGGTCAGTCAGATACGGTGAAGCAGCAGCAGAAGCATCTCAGTGCTGCAATTGAGAGCGTTTCTCCTGTGGAGAAAGAGCTCACTGTGGAGGCTTCCCATCACCAACCCTCAGCTATCCCATCTCACGGGCCTCTTAACCTGCACTGCCCCAACTATAAAATGTGCTCATCTCTGAATTAAAATGGTGCTTCTGATTTTTTCCCATATTTCACATCAACAGGTATATGCTAATGAACTGAAAGCTTCAAGGATAAAGAATCCATAGAAAACACAAAGCCCTACAGTCTTCAAAACACCCTTTAGTAGTAAAAAAAAAATAATAAAGCAAAAGCAATCAGGGTGAGCATGTAGATACAAGTGGGTTCATGTTATAATTTCCAATATTGGACACTGATGAGTGATTTATCTGAACACTCAGAGGAGGATATCAGCCTCCTGAGTTCTTATGCATGGTCAAGACCAAAGGAGTTTAGCAGTTAAACAGCTTTCTGAACCACTGTTTCCATTATTTCTTATTCAGATTGTGTAGGTTTTAAAGTAATCATAAACATAAAACGTGTTTGTCCCCATCACTGACTAAACAGGAAATTATATTGTGACCAAAATACTCCAACTGTCACAAATCCATGGATGACTTTCTTCAGAACTGTTCTTGAAGGAAAGGGAAATATGGACGTTACTTTTCCCTTAAAGTAATAATTCAAACTTTACGTCTCCATCTGAAGTTTCCCTATGGCACTGTTCAGTGGATAGTGAACTATCTGAGCTATACCTCTGGCCATTTCAATTTTCCTCCCAACTCTGTGACTAATCACGTTAGACAGTGGATCCACAGGAACACTAGAAACTGCAACGTCCCTAGAACCAGACCAAAAATTTCACAGCCACGTGACACAAAGCACTGAACTGGCGTTCACTTACTCTTCCAAAACACGAAAAGCACCCAAAACATTTTCAAGAGGAAATTTTGTTCCAACAGGCATAATCTATCTTCCTGTGGCTAGCACAAAGCCAACTCAAAGCATAAAAGCAACATAAGCAGTGTACTTTGTGTTTTGGCAGAAGTAGCATGCCCGCATCTGATCAGATCAAATCAGCCCTGCCAGCTGATGCGGTAGAACAGGCTGGAATTAACCAACTCGGGGTATGGCCTTATTTCACTGTGCTACACCTGATTTTCTTTGCACTGTTCCAACCTATTTAGATTTTTGAGACCTAAAAAGGCAGGGAGTATTAAGCCATGTGCTTGTAGAGAATTTAGCACAACATCTCAACTAAGGCCTTGTACCTTGTACACAAGGGGGAATCTGAGAAGAAGCAAAGGAGAGAAACTTTAAGTTATGTGGGGTTCCTTTCTTTTGTATACTCAGATTTCATACGCATGTTATGGTTGGCTTCTTACATTGATTTATGAAAATTATCAGAAAGCAAGGACAGCATTACCAGATGTCAAAGACTGATACAACTCCTGGTGTTGTACGAATGGAGAGATGATCCTCAGTTAGGTTGGATCAGCTCTGTCACAAGGGGCTGCAATATTAAATGTAATTTCCAGCCTTTCTCACCAGAAGAATAACACCGATGTAGTCAGTGTCCCCATCAACACCTGAGCAGGGGACTCTCTTCCAGCTACGGCTCAGCAGAAGGCGAAATTAATGACTCAGGATTTGGCAAGCACAAGCTGCTGATCACAGCCACCGAGTGCACACTCATCAGTAGCCATCCCTGCCCTGCTCTCGCTGCTCCACTGATTCCCTGAGAAGCCTCAGTGCTGGGGTGTCAGCAAACCTTCCTTCCATGCAGCTGGAATTGCAGCTCCCTGACCGCACCTGGCTCAGGCAGGTAACCTGAAAACTGAGACACCCCCTGCTATGCCCATACTGGAGGGCATGGGGGGGTGAGAAGGATATCTGCCAGCAGTCGTTGAGACACTGCATTATTCTTCTCTGAGACATCTGCATCATACTTCTTAAAATTTAGGCTAGTAAAGATACATAAGAATTTTAAACATTCAGTATTCGAGCACTCATGACATTTGTGTTGCATGTCACTTGGTTTAGACAGTGAAAATACACTGGACAATTCTGTTATTCCTTTTGAAAGAAGAAAGGAAAACTGCTTTCTGCTTCTCACGCATTAGCCCAGTGTATTTGGGTTGGTTCCACAAATTGTAGAGAAGTTTTTAAAGACAAGAAAGAAGCACTTCCATCTGGAAAAAAAAAAAAATGTTAAAACCCCCCATATTTATGCTTTCTTTTAGATTGTGTTGATGAGGTAACTTTCCTTAAAAGAAACAAATCAGTGCTAAAACTGGGACCTGCACTAAGGAAGCGATTAACACACCTCAGTCTCTGCATCCTGGGAAAAACTGCCAGACAGAGCCAGAAGAGCAGTACGGTCCTAATGAAGGCCTCAGAACAGGCCTGAAGCAATGTTGCCTTGGTGCTGGTTCCCCACACATGGGAGTATGTCACCCCAGCCAGGGGATCCTCACATCAGAGGTCGGTCTGTCCAAGGGAGAAAAACGTCAACTCCCGAAACAGATTCATTCCACTCGTACGAGTCCTCAGGGATAAACAATAGAGGGATGGCTCTTGCTCAAGGCAACCTCACATACAGACAACACAGTGATGAGCCCAGAATAAATACCAAGATTGTAAAATTGATCTACCAAGCAAAGAAATCCAGCTCTGACGTGAGAGACAAACCAGAGTAAGAAAACACCAGACTCGGCAAATGATAATCCTAAAAGGTGGTTTATTTGCAGCCCATGGGGGCATCGGAATGCCTTATTTCCAGGCAGCAGAGGTACAGCCAACTGCCATAAATTGCAGTAGACAGACATACAGGATGGACAAAGTCTGCTCTTGAGAGCAACCTCCATATACCACACTTCCAGTTTTAGGAAAGCACAGGAAGAAATCAATTTTCATCAGGACACACGAAGGATGAGCCATGTTGCCTTCGCCATGACTCAGACTGAAGACAGAAACCCATTTGGCTTGGTGTGCCAGACTCCTGCATGGTCTGGGTAAACTATTCCCTCTCGGACACTGGGAACCCTATCTAACAGGCATTATGCACCCAGCCCATTGGACACGTTCTTACCTTGAAATTATTATACCCTGAAAAAATTCATACCTTTGGACCTCTGTAGCACAATCCAGATAGTTCATTATCGCTTTCACAGATCACAAATAATATGTTTTTTAAACTGTTTTTTTCAGCAACAACTTTGTGATATAACCTCTGCCCATCCACACGACGAGACAGACCGTCAAAGGCCGCAACACCAATAAAACAAAATTACAAAAGCACTGCAACAGCTAATCATGTACGAGCAACTCATGGAACCAGACACAACACCAGAACTAGTAGCATTCCATTTATCAGACTCTTTCATATTCAAACCTCAGGTCTTCTTAACTTGGCTTCTCTGCCTCCCAGTGACTTTGGTTTTATGCTTATGTTTCCATGTGTAAATACAATACCATTCATGCCTCATCCTCTCTGAAAGCTGGTGCTGAGATACAGGAAATGCAGTTTTCCCATGGGCAACAGTTTTGGTTTGAAATGTGCCACGCTAGGGCTCATTCATGTTTTTAAGTGACATCAGGGCCACGTTGGAAATGCTGTAGAATTTTTGGTACATGATTTAATATGGCCAACAACCCTGTTCTGTCAAGCAGAAGAAAATTCCCTTCTGCAAAGCCACATTAAAATCACCTCCACATCACTTGTAAACACTGAACTGGCAACCTAACTGTCCATCTATTTTATTGCTTCCACCTGCTGAAAGGAGCACTGCACATTATACTTTCACTTTAGTATTAAAAATCACCAACCAGATGCTTATGCAACAACAGCCAAAAAAAAAAAAAATAAAAATCAGTCTTCATCAGCACTTAATCAGGATGTAGGGCTGTTTCAGGGATGCTTAATGGGATACAGGACCTTCCAGTTAAGAGTCCCCAGCTTGAATTCCAGCCAGAGTTATCACTAATGAAATATTCTTGCCATACAAGCCCCCAAGACCCACGCTGGTCTGTTGCCGACCTGAAACGGGGATGTGAGCCCAGACCATTTCTTCACAGGTGTCTCATGCCACAGGATTCATCACCACAAGATGGTCATTTGCCAGCCCAGGGGTCAGAGCTGGCTGTCAAGGCAATTTTATCTGAGAAGGTACAGCAATTGGAAAACCGATCGCTGCTGCGTGTTTGCGGCAGGAACCGGAGACAGAACAGGCCTGGGAGGGTTTAGAAGGTCAGCTCTAGCACCGTGCACACAAGCCTGAGATGCTCTGCTCCCCAAACACCTGGCAGGGAATAAAGGTCTCCAAGCAGTCAAAGTTATCATGCAAGCGACCCAGCCATTGAGCCTGAGTGAGCCTCTTTTGTCCCAGAGGCTGTCTCCAGCAACAGAAAGGCAGAGCACCAGCCCTGCTACTCCAAGGCCAAAACTACTGGAAGGCAACAGCTCCTCTGGTGAGCATCCAGGCAAAGAGCTATATGGCATGAGGGAATCTCACATGCAGACAAGGCAATAGCCTAACATATGTTCCAGTGAGCATGTTTAATTGACAACCTGAAATAAAAGTCAGCTGTGGGAGTAAAGACAGAGAAGGGATGGGGGAAACCAACTCTGCTTCTAGATAAGACTTCGTAAATTACAAGGTCTTAATGACATTAAATGCATTATGGTAGCATATGCACATCGCTAATAAGGCAGAGATGGAGGAAATGGGGCTAGATGGTAAGACTAGGAGTTGAACAGCTGCATTCTAAACTTGATTTTCAAATTAGAAAGTTTCTGAACCACTTTGCCCTAGTTTAGCCATCCATAAAACAAAGGCAATAATCCTTTCTTCACAGGGGTGTTGAGAGGTTTAATTAATTAATGTTTACAAAGTCCATTGAGATTTCTGACTGACATTTGAAGTAATTCAGAATACTTTTTAACTGCATTTGTTTCTTCTACTACACCACTCAAATGTCTCCATATTAAGATCTCCAAAGGAGAAAAAGATGGAAAGAAAAACTATGGAGACAGGTACAGACTAGTAAATAAACAACCCAACAAATCCAGCACTTCAAATCCACTGCTGTCCCATCAAAGCCATCGGAATACTGCCTTTTCTACAGATGAAGAAGAACGTGTTTATCCAGACACCTGCTGCCTTTCCCTTGCAGATCTGTTAAACTTAGATCTCTGATATTTTTGCCTGTAGCACCATGTTAGTAAACAACAAAGTATTAAATGGCAGAAATAATAGGCAGTCATGTCAGGTTGATTGAATCACCAGAGGAAGTGAGGAGGAGAAGAGCAAAGGGATGAAAGCACCAGAAGAAGACCAAAAAGTGAGAAGAGAGCACAAGACAGAGCAAGAGGCAAGCCGAGTGTAAGGAGGTGCCAATCATTAAATTAATCAGGGGCTCCACACACTGAGCTATTCCATGGAATGTATTCCCACAGATGCTCAGGTACACTGGAATACGTTATCCCCAGAGACTGCTCTGGCATGAACAAGGCCACATATGGGTCCAAGTGCTGGAGATAAACTGAATATTGGACACACTCAAATGCACAAGCACACACAGGGAGCCGCTTGATACCTGAGCTAGGATTTCTCAGTCTCTACATTGTCCCCCATCTCAGAGCAAAACCTTTGTGTGGCCAGTTTCTGTAGGGGGCGTTTGCGGGTTCCGAGATACAATCAAAACGCAGACAGAGGAAATGCAAATGTCATTCAGCTCCCTTTCATTGTCAGGAAGGACACATGAGGATAAAATACTGTGCACTGCATCCCTTCCCCTATTATGTGTCCTACTGCTTTTGTCCTAATTTATCCCATGCATAATTTATTTACATGTGTATTGTTTCCTGATCAGCAACTTTAAAGAATAAGTGAAAAATTATAAAATGTTTTATTAAACAAGTTGTTAATAAAAAATGCAGATGGTGTCAGACAGCCAGTACCAATTCTGTTTCCTCCACATAGCATTAGTAGTTTAAAAGGCTCGCAGAGAAAAGCGAATCCAGCACTTGATGTCTATTGTTTCCTCCTCTCACAGCCCCCAGGGGCGCGGGGAGGAGAAGGGAGCTAATTATAAAGAGCCTAATCCTGCCCTCCCCGACTTCAGCAGCAGCGGGATCGGGCCCCCGCTTCATTTCGGCTCAAGCAGCCCTTCGGCAGGATCCGCTCTCTCCGGAGATCAGCCGCCGCCGCCGCCGCTCTAGGGAGCCCCACGCTGTCACCAAGTGCGAGGCGAGGTCCCGTCCTCCGGTGGGGCTCCCGCGGCGGCGCCCCCGCTCCCCGCCTCTCACCCGCCGTCCCCGGAGACCACCCGGCCCGGGGGGGTTCCTCGCTACCGGCCATACCGGCGATCGGCACACACGTAGGTGGCTTTTCCCAAGCCAGGTGAGGAGCCCCGTGGGAGCGCTTCCCGGTCCCCGGGGTGCGCTGCGTGAGCCCGAGCAGCGCCCGGGAGGGACACGGCGAGAAGTTGCTCTCACCCGCGTTAAGTATTAAACCTGCCGTCAAACGAGGAGGGGGACGCGCCGGCTCTTCCCCGCGGTTTTCTGAGCCCCACATCACCCCCAGCCCCCGGGGGGATACTCGGACGGCTTTGATTAACCCCCTGACAACTGCGCTTCCCCTCTCCCCGCGGATTTCTGTTAAGGTGCTGCCGAGAGGAGGGGCAAATGAAAGCAAAGGTTTTCTGCCAGGACGGAGCAGGAGAGCTGATAAACATGTCAGCACCCCTTCCCAGCTCGAGGCTTTCCTTTTCCTCCAGCTCGCAGAGAGACACCGGCAAGGAATCTCTGGAAAAACCTTCAAGTGTTTTTCCAACTCCAGCCGGAGAGATTTGAGTCGGGGGAAAAAAAAAAAAAGAAAAAAAAAACCACACAAAAATCCCACCCATACCAACAACCCTCGCAGCCCTAATTTCATCTCTGAAAACTCAAACGTATAAAAACACCCACTCAGCGCAGCCAGAAAGTGCAAACGAAGCGTCACCGCCAGGTACTCTGCTTCCCTGCTTTATTAGCGAGAGCGCTGCCCCCGTTAGCGGGGAAGTCGTTTGGAAAACGTTAAGACAGCTCCTCTCCCCACGTACGGTGCCAAATCCCACTCTCCCTAATGCCTTCAGGGATTAGCGGCGTGCGCTGCAGACCACAAGGAAAATAAAGGACGCGATCCAGAAGACGACAACCGGCTCCCGCCGTCCCCCCCTTTTAAATCGGCCTTATTTCCAGCTCGGGAATCCCGGAATATCTCCGCAGCGGCAGCACCTGCCCCCTCCCGCTCCCTCTCGGTGCGTCCCCCGCCGGCAGCGGGGCAGATCCCCCCCCCCCCGCCCCGAGCGGCCCTTGGCTGCCGGTGCCCGCTCTCAAGATGGAAACACAATCAACTCTCTTTGCCACTTTGAAAAGCGAAAGCCTGTCATATGCAAAACAGATCTCCGGACTTCCTGCCCCAAATCAACGAACCGGCAGTCCCGAGTCATTCATTTCACTCGAGTCTGCTTTTCCTCCCTCTCCTTTTCGCTGCCGCACAAGCGCCGAGGTGCGCCGGCAGTGTCCCCGCCGCCCCGCTTCCCGACCCCGCCGCCCCCCGCCGCCCCGCGGAGGAGCCAGGGGGCCGCCCCGCTGGCTTCCCCCTCCTCAAGTCATCCCAACTCCGCAAAGATTTGCGGAGGCAACTCCGAGCTGCGGGGGCACGGCGCGCCCGACACCCCCAAACCCCCCCGCTGCCCAGCGTCGGTCCTTCCCACCCCCCCCCTCCCCGCCGGACCCCGTCCGCCCCGCGGCGGCAGGTCGCTGTCCCGGTGCGCGCAACCCCCGCGGGACGCCGCCGCGCTCCGGGAGGAGCGGGAGACCCGCCGCCTCTTCCCCGCCCCGCTCCGCCGCCACCCCCCCGCGCGCCAATTAACCGGCGCGCGAGCCGAACAATTTTTCCTCGTTAATTTCGGCGCGAGCCGCGGAGATGGGTTGCACAAAAAAAAAAAACCCCAGCGAGGCGCCGGGGCAGAAAGGAGGGCGGGAGGAGGGACCCGCCGGGAGGCTGCCGGCACCCGGCTCAGGCTGGCAGCCGGCGCCGGAAAGGCGCCTTTTTTCATATTTAAACCACGCGGAATATGTACATTTTTGATTCCTACTTACGCTTTCAGGGGGTTGTGAATGACAGTCGCCATTTTGCTACAATGTAACAGAATATTGTGTCTCGGAGTTCTAAAGGTTCGCTCAGGGGAAGCGGCCAGCCAATCAGAGTGCGGCATACCGGCCCGCCGACCAATCCGGCGCCGGGGGCGGAGCCGGGGCGCTGCTAGTTATTAGGGGAGCTGTCAAAGCCCAGAGGTCACTCCCTCTCGGTGGAACTGGCGGCGAGCAGGTCTTAAAGGGGCAGCGCCCGCCGGCGGGGCCGCCGCCGCCGCGCCCGGGGCACCGCGGGGGCGAGGGAGGGCAGGGGGAGACTTTCCCGCCGCTCTCCGGCTCCCGCTCCGACGCACCGGGCCGGGAAGAGGGAAAGCCGGGCTCGCTCTCCTCGTCCCTTCCCGCCGCCGGCGCTGTCCCCTCCGTTCCCCGGGGTAAAAGGAGCCCGCGCCGCCCCGCTCGCTCCTCCCGCTCCCCGGCAGCGTCCTTCCCGGGCTGCTTCCCTTTCTCCAGAGCCGCTCGTCTCCCCGACAGGTCTCCGGGAGCCGCCGGCGCTGGCAGCGGCTCCCAGGGCAGCGCCGCTCCCGCTCCCCCTCCCCCAGGAATTTCCCTGTCACTCATCCCGGCCCGCAGCCCCCTTACATAACGCGCGGCGGACGGACGGAGGGACAGACCGACGGAGCGATTCCCGGCGGCTTCCCCCCCCCCCCTCCCCTTTCCCCGCCAGCTTTCGGCAGAAGGAGCGGCGCCGGGGGAGAGCCCCGACCCGCGTTCCGCCGGAGACGGAGCCCAGCTCCGGGGAAAGCAGCAAAGTCGGGGAAGTCTGGGGTTTACCTGCAACTCATTAAAGGAGCTCGCAAATGAATCGGAGCGGTTTAAGAGGTGCCGATCCTGACCTCACGCTCAGAAATAAATCCACTGAACCTCCCCAGTTTACACCGGTGGGAATTTGGCGTCAACAAGAGCAGAATCAGGCCAAGAAGTTTTCTTCTTGTCTGATGTGAACGTACTTCTCCCCCTCAAAGGTCTCACCTCCCTTCAGGCACCTTCTATCCCTTTAAAAAACACAACTACCCCCAGACCCAAGCCTGCTTCTCCCTTCTTTGCATCTATAAAACCAGAAGAAAGTCAACTAAAGCCAGCTAAAATACCCTGCTGTAAAACCAGCCAAAGAGGAGACTACAGACCCAACTTCATTCACAGCTTAATAAAACAACAGAAGTAATGGTGTTTGAGAGATATCCCAGGTGTTAACAGAAGAAGAAACAGCAAACTTTCTGAACTTTAAAAGGCAAAAATGACCGAAATCTCACAACTGTTTGACCAAATAAAACTTTCTAGTCCTGGGCCAGAAGAGAAAAGGATGAGGAATTGAGAACAGAGAGCTAGAGAAATGATTACCTACAGCGAGGAGGGGAGAGGGGAGCAATGCAGCAGTTTCCCATTCATTAAGGAGTCATCAGAAGTTTGCAAAAAAGTTAAACTTTCTAAGACCTGTCTAGGGTTCCTCTTTCCAAAACATTGCCTACTCCAGCTACTAGGTCAACCCAGGTACCCTGCCAAGCACGGATCCCTGGAGGGAATCGTCTCTTCCATCAAAGCAATCTAAGCCATTTTGGTTACAGGCACCGCTTAGGAGAAACGAGCTTTCTGTCAGCTGGACAGTGGCCAAGATGCTGAGATCTATCCCAAAAACAGTTCTGGGAAGCAATCCTTACGAATGTTTCCATTATCATACTCCATTATATTATTTAAGACAGTAGTAGCCCAGGTGACACTGAACGTAGACTTCAGAACCCCCCCCCCGCTCAGCTCTGGCTCACTGTTCACAGGAAAAGCTAACCACAAACTGGCGGGTTTTTCACAAGCACACGCTGCAAAGAAATGCACAGCTTAGCAGGCACCTGGACCAGTGACCCTGAGCTAGCCAGGAACCCCTACCATCACATCCCACTAGTGTGAAGATTTCTGGTTTGACTTTTTTTTTTTTATGATATTTGCCTAATGGCGAACATCAACCAAATTTTAGCGTTTACCCTAGGATGGGCAATATTCACTCGGGGGAGAACAATAACTTTGCTTCGCGCGAAAGCAAAAAATAACCTGGGACCGTGTCACACTGCAGAACTGGAAGTGGATTTGGTCCGCTGAGAGAACGCGCCAAAATTCAGCCAAGCTCTAGAAAGCCCTAAGACACTAGTGAAAACTGGTGACATTTTCAGAGACTTAAAAAAAACCCCATTTGAGGTCAATTTTGGGAGTTTAACGAGTCCCTCTGGTCCTGTTTGGTTGAATATATAGGCCCATTCCTGCTCTGCAGGCAAAGAGCTCTTGGTGCAGCTTGGCAGGGAGCATAGTGCAAAAACGGGATTAAGCCACACACGTTTCCCTCACCGCTTCTGTTATTCAGACGTTGGGCCTTTATCAGCTGGCAGCAAGAGCAACAAACAGCGAGAACAGCCACAGATGGCCTTGGGTGGCTGATAGCCCTTTTCCCAGTCAGACCCCACGTTACTGGCCAGGAGAATCAGTCAACAGCCCTGCCTCGCTCCGAGGAACCTCCAGGACGCCCAAGGACAGAGCGGCCGTAACAGAACTGTGGGAAGTCTCACCCGTGGTAATAAAGACACCAGGCTTTGCTACCTCTCCATAAACTCTAAGATGCTTGTATCATATGACAGAAAACATAATTATTTTGAAATACTTAATGATGTCGCTAGATAAAAGTCAGGACTTGCCACTTGGGAAGGCTACTGTAGCAGATTTTGAAGATTCCTGCTTTAGTCCATGTTTTCTGGCTGTAAGAGGCCCGTTGTGACCCACTGTGCAGTGCTTTGACCAGGCTACACCGCATGGAAAAAAAATCACCACTGTGTTTTCCTATAGTGTGTTTCACGTGGAATTCCACAAGAGTTAGATTATCCTTTTAGCTGGGAAAAAAAAGGCACAGAGCACCGAGTGGCATTTCGTTTGTAACGACCTACATAACTTATTCACATAATCACTATTTGCAAGTTATGTTAATAAAACTTTTATGTCACACCATGGTAGCCTCCATTTTCACATACACACCAGCCCGTCATCAACCAATCACTCATGAACCAAATTTTTAGATTTGTTTTCCTTATGGTTTAAGCTACTGTAAGTCACCAATAAACAGTGTTAATGTTATTTCACACTCCAACAGAGGATCAACACATCCAAAACACAGTCACAAACACACTAATTCCAACTTCAGGATTTTCCCATTCCTACTTAGCTGCTGATAGTTTTACTCAGACCCACCTGAAAAATAACCAGGAGGCTGCAAGAAAATACACTGTAAAAATATTTGGCATAAACAGCTCTATCAGGCCTGTTTTTAATGAGAGGTTGCCAACTGTTTGGACAGCCAACATTAAAGTTTTAAAAAAAGGCAAGTTTTGACATAAAACTATTGGAGTAGTGCAATGCCTAGGCACACTGCCTCTCTGGGGTTAGAGAGAGCAGGGCTTCAGAAGGCAGAATCCACCATCTCAACTCCAGCCCCTAAAGGGAACTGCAGCTGGTCTCTGCCTAAGTAGAAGAAAACCAGTGTTATTGCTTTTCCCTGTATTGGGAAGCGTCATGTCTTGTAAATCATACTGCTACCCTCCTGATCCTCCTCTATTTCAAACAGTTCTACTATTTACATAATGCAAATGCATTCTTACTACGTGTCAAAAATATTCCCGCACACCCCGCAAACCCTTATTTTGGCTGAGGATCTTTCACTGTGAAAGAGTTTTTACCCAACATTTATTGTCTCCTGCTCTCCTTTTTATCTTGTTTTCATGTAGAGTTGTTCTTTCCCGGAGGGAGGGAAGGTTAGTTTCTTACTTATACATTCCTCAACTCTTGTGAATTGGAAAGTGAAACAAACTAGACACTGACATTGAACGCCACAAATCTAATTTTGTTATGGAGGGAAATGTAAAAGATAAACAGTTGTTAGTCTACCAGAAGCCATATCGTTTTTCAGCTTTAATATTCCCAGATATTTCTAATGATATACAGCTCTATTTTCTTCTAAAACATTAATATTCAAAGGACCAGATTCATATAGGTCTAAATATGACAGCATGCTCTGCGTCCTGTAATGTAGCTTGTTACAGCAAAACAGGGCCCCTCGTACACAGATACCCTGAAACAGATTTGAAGTCTTAACCCCTTTTTATTTATTTAAAGCTGTGCAGGAATCTCTCCTACAATGTTTCTTGTCATCCCTCCTCCTCACTTTCTTTGATCTTTACCAATAGATGGTTAGCTGAAAGAGGAGGGAAAGATATCGGAGTGTCAACATTACAGACTCAACACCAGCTCTCTACAGACAAATCACCAAAAATTTTATGCAGTCAGCACAACAAAGATAACTATGGAGCTACACAGCGTAAAAACTGGCGCCAATGATTCATTCTTTGCAACCTTGGGAAACACATTCTTAAAAGGTGACCTCAAATTTTAATTATTTTTTAAGCAAAATTCCCTTCCACAGTTACAACAATGATTTTTGGATGCCTTTAGACTATCTTCATTTCAGGCCTGATTTTGAATTCCCAAAGTTTTACATTTGTATTCACTATTCAGTTTTCTATCATGTTACACCTGTATCACATCTATGCTAAGCTCTAGACTCAAGCCTCTTTATTTTTAAATGGGATGTTCCAAAAAATAAATATGTTTTAAGACTAAAGATAAGTCTTTACTATTAAGATGTACAGTGAGGCCTTAATTTGAAGTTTAAAAAGTTTGGGGAGACATTAGTTATTTAAGGTTCCAAATTCTGGTTCAAGTCTCTCCTCAACAAACTCCTGAAAATCTACTTAGTGTGGTTGCCAGAAATCTTTTTATGTTATCATGGATTGTTCTTACATCTCCTCCAACAACAGAAAACAAGGTTACAAACAAACTGCCTCAAAAGGAGAATACAAATCTTTACAGTAGCCACCGCAGCACTGATGGAATAAAGGGAAAAGGTATCTAATGATACAGACAGACACATGCTCTAAGAAACACATATGCAGTAACTACTGTTTTCCTCTCCATGAGATGAGTCATTGTTACAATTTAGATGTAAAAAAAAAAGAAAAAAAACAGAGTTCCCATCATGAAGCACAAGATTTACAGCTCCAGAATCACAAATCTGCCTGTCTTATCTCTTACATAAGTGACTACTTGGGGGGGGGGGGGGAAGGAAAAAAGGGGAACCCTTTTAGACTCCTTTTCCCTTATCCTGGTTTAAAGCTGGGGAAAAGTATTCCTACATC